>JACYFI010001384.1:0-14212 GCA_020975735.1 Ophiocordyceps xuefengensis | reverse complement strand
AATCTTCAAAAACTAATGGGGTGCAGGTTTGGCAACGAAGTGGGTGGTATTGGAACAGGGTAGGAATAGGGTTAGTAATTTTGGTGTTTTAATAAGTAGGGTGTAGCTAGCAAACCCATTCGATTAAAAAACCAGAATTATTTCTCTTACTCAATAGTTAGGTTTGCTTTTCGCTCAGAGCACTGCGTTATTCGCTTTAATGATGTCATGATAATTTACACTTACGTAGCTTAATTTTTTTGGTTATAAGTAAATGTTATATAAGCTGAATTGTGTATAAGGAGGAGGGTAGGTATTTTATACTAAAGCAAACAAGAATCTAGCTTAATTCACAAATTTCTATTAAGTTTTTACCAAACGGTAGAAAAATTTATTAAAATACATTTTATATACTTAGTACGCGCCTAGCGCTTGAGTTTTAAAATTTCCACAGTAGCGCTACTCCACCCAAAATCTGGAGATAGGTTTATGGTTAGGTTAGCATTGATAACATCATGTATTTTTTAGTGTTCTAACTCTATATTTAGTGTAGCATGAATACTCTATCTTAATAAAAAATTCGAGGGAATGCACCTAAACTCACACAAGTATATTAAAACCAAATGGTAGAAAAAGTGCCTATTCAACAAGGGTTTGTAAGAATTGGTGACACACTGTAAATTCTCGTAGTTTTAATGTATTTATAGTACTTCGTCCATAAAACCCTTAAGTAAAATAAACCCAGCCCGTAAAAGTCGTCTAATCTATATGCTTTTGACGCAGAAAGGATAATCTTAAAGGAAAAAGACTAAATCAGGGTATATATTCTTAAATCTTAAAAAATTAACAAATTATTATTTATGGGTGGTCAGTCTAAAGGACCTATACTAAAAGATTTCGCCAACAAATATTTTTAATCCTTCGTTCATTTAAAAACTAGGATAGTTTAATACTTTCAAATTAAGCCATTATAAATATTGGGGTACTTCTAATCTTCTTCTCGGTTACAATATTAAAATACTGTGAAAATTCGATTTGCATTTCTAGAGAACCACCTTACTTTGACTAAATTAAATCCCTGAATATAACTACTAAAAAGGATGCTGGAAAGTTCCCTTGTATCATAAACCACCCGGAACAAACTAAAGCGAGGAATAGTCAAGCTTTAGAACGGATATAGTAATGTAAAGGAAAAATCAGCTTTATCCGGTCGTACGCCCCAGAAGAAACTAAAAATATATGAGTTTAAGAACAGAAAAAGATAATACCCATTAGTTTGGAAAACTCAATAATGGTAGCTATTGAGTTAATGAGACAAAAAGCCTTTATGTAGAATCATTCTGAAGAAACTAAAGTAAAAAATTGAGGCCAGTTAGAGTATCGTATAAACATATATGAAAAGTGATGATACTAGGAAGGATTTAATATTAGGTAGTTTTGCTTGCAGCTAAAGAGCTGGTAAATTTTTAAGGACTATAAGTGGAAGTACTATTATAGATATATAAAACTCAGGGGAAGCTCTTAAGAGAATAATAATGTCTTCAAGGGTTTCAAAATTGTTAAGCTTGTACAATGAACGATGAATAAATTTCACTTATAGCTGGAACTTTCTAAGCCTAGGTACTTTTAAATAGGGAAAAATCTTAATGATGTAACATGGACAATCAGCAGGAATATAAAATTCCCTAGAGACCTACCACGTAAAAACCTTATTAAGGCTATAATGATAGTCCAATTATTGGTAGAAAACTACATGAATTTATAGACTTTTATCGGAGTTTACATTGACTAAACCACCTGCAGTCATATTATTACTTATAGGCCTTTTCCATCTTTTTAAAATTGTTATCTATTGTTATGGACTGAATAGATGACCCCTCATGACAGTTTTTTTAGCAGAAGGTCCACCATGTATAAGTTCCCTAGTTCCTGATTATATAGATTCTTAAGAAGGAAATTTATAGAATTTAGATTCATATATATTCCAGAATCTGATTTGAACAAGGAGGATTATAGAAATGTTTAGCAAGTAGATAACAAGTTATAGGTACCTCGAGTAACCATATTAGATTTGTTATAAATCAGGGGATGTTCATACATGCCTTTTGCCTAGCCCTTCATTGGGTATAAAAATGTATGGCATATTCCTGGTAGACCTCAAAATCAACAGTTTCAGTTTATTAAATAGAGAAAGGAGTATTTTATGGCAGTGTTCAGATATAATGCGGAATATTACACAGTCTATGCCTATTGTTTAGAAGCTTGTAAAATATAGACATAATTTGTTCATGACTACATGATTGCTAACTTATTTATAATTGTCATTTAGTAATTTGTTTTGTTTCCTTGGGGCATGTATATTGTATTCTTTTCCTTATCCCAGGGGCGGGGAGGGGGTTTAGGGTTCCAGAAAGTCCTCAGCCCCCAAGCCCAAAGGAAGCACTACTAAAAGGGGTATTAGTTTAAGGTAAAAACATTGACGACTTTACGGGACCATAAGGATTGGTAGTTCAAATCTACAATGCCCTAGCCAATTTCAATGAACTAAGAAAATTATAATATATATATGTATTAGCGTTAGAACGAATAAGAATAATTTGATATATATAAAAAAAAACATGAGTTTAACTTAGTACTTTTTTTTAATAGGAAACTGAGGTATTTTCGATATTAATAGACAAAATAATAATATTATTGCTTTTTTCTATAAGGAATAATGCTATAATCCTAAACCCATTCCTAATATTGGTAAGTTCCATATTAACTCCTTGACGATATTAAATAGGTCAAACGATATTGCACACATCTATATTGTAGTTAGTTGCCGGAGGCAGAATCTGGCTATTTGGGCTTAGCAACTCTAGTTGCTTTTTGATAGACTAGAGGAATGTATTTGCTATAGCACTTAAATAATGTATTTATGCTATAATTGGTGTTACCATTACATAGGGTGTAACATTGATTCTGGCTCTTTTGGTAGAAAATTGAGGTGTCATGTAGTCGTTTATTAAGTTGTCTAGTATAATTTCCAAACAATATTAGCTTTATTGTGATTTTTTTGAGTAGGATCTTAAAAACTAATCAAAGTTCTTATACTTATTTAGATGATTAACATAGTTAATCCATTTTAATATGGTATATAATTTTTCAAATTTGAATATTTAACAGTATCAATGTTAATCCCTGTATTTTAATCAAGTTCCTTTTACTTTCCATATACTATTCTATAGGCGTATATGACATGATCCTCCAGGACACCTCAGGGGAAAAAGGTGTCTATGGGGATGAACTGGTAAACTCGGGATATCTTAAAGCTTAGGTACCAACTATAAATTTGAAAACTGATTAGGAGCTGGAGTAATCTACTCAGGTACTGCGTAGAAATGACTAAGATGAGGATACGAAATGGGAACATTGCGGATCTATTGCCAACAATACTAAACAGTAGTTGCCGTAAAAGAGCAAGAGGTAGACGGCATTGACGAGTTAAAGCCACAAATTATTTTCGGGAATTTAAGGTGTTACCTAGGGGGTTTCGAAAGAAAAGGGATTTTTTAAACTCGGTTGTCAATAGCAACAAGGTTGAAAACTGCCTATCTCAAAGTCCTATCTAAACAAATTCGATTTAAATAAAATTATTTCTACCTCTAAAATTCTTCAGTGTAAACCTCTAGACGTCTGATCTGGTTTAATAGACGGTGAGGGGTTCATTTAGTATAAAAGTAGATAGAAATAGAAACATGTAAAATTAGGTTGACGTGTTCAATTGAGATTTTCAATTAGTCTCTAGAAAAAATCTTAACTTATTAAAATCTATTAGACAATCAATACTTAGGTCTGCGGTTCATACCAACATCGGCCTTAAACCAAGAGTATAGGTTAACTATTCATTAGAATTTCAATTTGGAAGATTTAAATAAATCTTTATTATTTATTTAGGAAAAAATATCCCGTTATTAAAACTCAAAAATGCGACGGGATTTATTATTGTTAAACAAGCCGGTAAAAATTTAAATAATGAAAGCTAAATTCTTACTGTCGAAAGTTTAAGAATCAAAATAGTAAATATAAAAGCACAAATTGAATTTAGGTTATCTGGACACGGTAAAATCAGAGTTGAGAGTTATACTCCGCTTGAAGACCCTGGTAGTAAATTCTTGATAGGTAATTTAGACCACCCGATTCGAATTTCCAGGATTTTTGTCAGAGGGAAACCTTTGATTTCGTTATGCGCATCAACCAACCAAGTAAATTAGTTAATGGAATACAATTGAGATTTTTAGAATATTCTCCAAATAGTAGAGATTCTTAGAAGTAAGGAGAAAATAGTTGAATATTTAGATTCGGAAAATATATACCAATACGGGGTAAATCTCAATACGTTGAGAACAATTGTTGACTTTTGGCTGATATTACAATATAATAGTCCAATTTTTTTAAAAAAACCCATTGTGGTATACAAAACTAATGATTATCCTTGATTTGAATTGTAAAACATCAAATTTAATGATTAAATCTGCTCATCCTTCGGCTTGAAGGTATATATAATTCAATTTAGAAAGATTAAAAATGGTGTAATTTAGGTAGAGTTTTTAGAGATAAATAACCAATTAGGTTAGTATCAAACTACCGCTAATAAATTAATTTGTAGGACTAAATTTGTTTAAAAAAGGCATAATCACACAGATTTTTACGCCTAATTGGCTTGTATTTACTTTTAGATGATTATAGCTAGTAAACTGGAAATAATTACCTCGTTGATCTTTGTAGGGTGAGAGGGTGGCGGTTTGTTCATACCTTTTAGTTAGTTTTGATTTAGTAGAAATTCCGCTAATCAAAAGTTCATTAGCGGCATTTTTAACTAATAAGTTAGGAGAATCTTTTTTCTTAACCAATAGGTAACATTGTTTAACATCTATGATCTTAGGCTCAGTTAGATATTAATGGAATTATTTCTCAAGAGCTCTTTAACTAACGGAAAAATGTTGAAACTATAATAGGTATATGGTTTATTAATCCGGAGCTAGGCTAAAAGTTCGAAAGGTTAAGGTCTCAATTGATTTACCCAGTGGCCGATGGGAGGACCTACCGCAGTTTTCGCGTTTAATAACGCGCCCCACAATCGTCGAGCCGGTGTTTATATTGACTTTATAGTTCATCTCCTTAATTTGAGTACAGGTGAGTACTCGATCACTTTTTATGTTTATGATTAGAGCAATAACTATGTTGTTTAAGGCTTCTCTTGTAGGATTATTTCCACAAGATATAAAAAAAATAATGCTTATTCGACATGTTCTCAGATTTAGTATAGACTGGGTTTAGCTATAGGTTATCTTCTTATAAGTATTGCTATAATTTCCATATTAAAATCACGCCCTTTCTACAAAAGGATTGTATTCCCTGTGCCAGTGCTGTAATACACGGCTGTAGTTGTACATAGATCTTAAGAAGTGAGTGGAAATGTGATTCCTTTTACTTTAACTTATTACATTATATTAAATTGAGCTAGCTTGTTAAGTGGTGTCCCTTTTAGTGACAGGATCTCCATCAGTAAATGTATTTTTATTATTAGATCTGCTTATGGTCAATATTGCTATCAGTAGTATAAACGGTTGTATTTTATAGCAGAAAAGGTGCGATATCTTACGACACAATTTTCAGTTGAAAGTTAATATATTCTACATTTTTAGCTAACCCAATGTGACCGTAAATTATTAAAAAATGCACTGATGGCGACATATTTATAAGTTTTTACCTCTAGTATCTCTAAGCTCATTTTCAATAACTATTTTGGGTTTACTTAACCTAAAGATACTAATTATTGGTTTAGGGTCCTGGATTTTTTTACGAGACTAATAGTAATTTATTTCAACCCTATGCAAGAAATTTTAAATAGCACACAGTTTTGCTTGTACCTCTTTTATTTTAACATTATTACCTGTTTAATTAATTCAACAGTATTTATTTTCCAGACTTTACGCTATTGTATATCCATGAATTTTATACCCTAAGTTCCCATATCAAACTCTTCAAAACTTTTCTAGTTTAGGTCCTTACTATATATTTGGTTTTTTTCAACCAAGCGTTTCTTACTAAGAATTTTTCCTATAATAAATTTATCAGTTAATCAGTTTTAGATATAGGAGGCAAAGCAACTAAATGTATTAGATTAACAGTAGTATAGAATGAGTAGGTCCTTATGGTATGGGAAGTAGATGTTACACACAATAAAGTAAAAATCAGTTTATAATTTTTAAAGTAAAGGAGTCGTATACAAGACTTTCGCTCTTTAATATACTTATAAGTATTTGTTTTTTAAACCGTGTCTATTATATTACCTTTTTTCGCAGCATAACATTGTTTGATTGGGTTATTTTCAGGGTTTAATAATATCTTGTCGTATCAGTTTCTAATAGCTCTAACTCATAAGTTTATAGTTTATCTAAAAGTGACGAGGAAAATGTTGGTCCTAATCAGGGTCATATAAAAAAAATCCTGAATCCGCCTAGTAGGTCCGAATATATAATGAATCAAAACACTTGTTTATGTATAAACTTCAACCCCAATCGAGTGGTTCTTAAATTATATGAAGTTTCTCCTCCCCACTACCTTTTTCTTACGGTTAAGGACCGCCCAATTAGCAAATAATAGTGATCCAGGCGAACAGGGAGGCTTATGAAGTAGGAAAAAAGAAGAGGAAATGTCTAAATAGACCGCTAACTTTTATTTCTGTACGTTCGGGGGTGTCCCTGGAGGTAGATCCAGACCAAACTGTAAAAGATGAGAATGGAGAGTTATTATCTTTCCTTTAGAAAAGACTAGTAACAGGGAAGGTAGCAAAACCTGAACAGGAAGAAGAGTCATCATGATGGACCGGCAACTTTAAAACCACTGAAGGGGTGGTCTGAGGCCGAATCTCCTCAAAGCTGGACCACCTGCACCTTTCCAGATTCACCCTCAAGCGGCGACCATCGCAACCTGCTCCTTATGCCTCAACCTCAGGTAGTTCAACTAGCCCAATACTGAGAAAGCTTCTGGATCGCTACAAAATCAGCAATGATTCTGTTAGATAACAGATTAGATGGAGATGATCTCTGTCTGCATAAAGGAATCCGGGCATAATGAAAGATGTAACAGAACAAAAGGTAAAGGAGTTAGAAAAGCAGAAAAAAAAGTTACAGATACTGTAATGAGGATGTAAAAGACAAGGTAAAAGAGTGAAAAAGAAAAAAGTGAATCAAATGTACTAAAGTTTACTTGAAGAAGAACAAGGTAAAGGAAGTCAAAAGACAAAAAGTGAACAGATTAAGAATCAAATGATAATGATCAGAAATAACATTCAGAACAAACTGAAGCCTGAGGCTAAAAATGGTTCATTATTGAATATGTAGTGAAAGCAACAGTGGTGAAGATGCCTGATATTTCGATTAGGGACGGGGGGGATTAAACATATTAATCTATTCCGACACTGTATCATTTTTGTCACATTAAACTTATAAATATCTTATAGGGTGGCACAAGACGTTATTAGGCTGGCTGCACTAGGCTTATATTGTTTAAACGCATAGAAAATTTGCAAAAAATTGCAGAATATAATATTTATATAAGTATATAATTCTCATTTGAATTGCCATAAGTAATTATTAGTTTGCGTTTAAGAAAACAAATTACTTTTCTAACACTTTATTAATAGCAGCCTTTAAAATATATTAATACCATCACGTAGGGGACGCAAGTGGTGGGCGCCCTCCCGTACAGGCATTAAAGCACGCATATGAGAATTAATGAAATAGAGCTTAGGTTTGTTACTATCTATTATTCTAAAAATGAAAGTCATATGGGGTTTTAGGTATGGTGTATAATAAAAGTATTATTAATTTATTTTATTTAAAATAACAACTATGAGCTTATCTATAAAGTCATCCCTTTTCTATTAAAATTAGTTTAGACGCCTTATTAATCGATCATTCCACCACGACCATATAAATTATCGTATGCATTTTGGTTCATTTTACTAGAGGCTTTGTCTGGTATACAAAAAAAATTAACAGGTGTACCGTTTAGCTTATGAAATTTATAACCCTTAGTTTGTGGCTGAAGCTTCAATTCTGTTGAGCATAATTATGCGGTACTTATCAAACCGGTTGCTTTCGTTTATTTACACCAGTTAATACAGCTTTCAGCAATTCTTTTTCTTAGTGTACTTGACACATAGGTAAAGGTTATTCACTATTACGCATCATATTAGAGACCCTCCTGGGAACATTTAGCTTGAGTAATAGGGCTAAACAAATCTCTTCATCCTTTAATGACTAGGGTCACAGGTTTTCTTTTGGGTCTTACTTTAAAATGCCCAAATAATGATTATCATATTTATGCATAGCAAAATAATATTTAAGACATCACAATTAAAGATATTATCTGATCATATAATCCTAATGAGAAAAAAAGAACTTTTTAAAGATCTAAATATTAAACCTGATTTTATTTCTGTTATTGGGTGAAGATTCTGTTCCTAAAAAATAACCTAAAGAAAGCTAAAGGACTTAGTGGTTATTATTTATTAGAATTTGTAAATAAAAAAGCTTGAAGTTATTTATAAGGATCTGCTTTTCTTACAACGAAGATAATTCTAGGGTTATCAATCATTTAATCTATTTTAAGTGGTAGTAAAGTTCCTGGAAAATTCTAGTTTAATTAAATAGGGTATACATAACTTTGATCCAAATTGTTTTGAGAGTTATTTCCTGAAATAGTTTAATCAATGAAAAATAGAATAGAAATTATTAAACTTAGACGCTTTTTATATAAAACTTCTTTTACCTGATTATAAAACATTATTTAACTGAAGGTGGAGTCTAGTTTTGGTTATAAACATAAGAATGTAAACTAGTAATAAAATGAAAAAAGCTATAATAATGTAACCAATGGTAGAAGACAAATTAGGGAGATTTAAACAGGAGTAAAACCCTCTTGTTATAAACAATGAGTCTATGAGACAATTCAAGCTCTTAAAAGAAAAGATGTTAAATTAACAGGAAACAGGCGGATTTATAATATGAAAACGAATTCTGTATCAATTATTAATAAAAACAAACTATAATATAGTTTATCTATGGTGAAATTTAATAGGATTAGTTGGAAACGCAAGAGTCTGTTAAGTTGTTACAACTAAAACCTATACAAAAACGTTAAAAAGTGTTCTTAGTAATTAATTAAAAAGGCGTGTTTTAATTTCTGTTGATTTGTATAAAATAATATTATAGTTATAGTCCTCGTGAGTATTAAATTTTAGAATTATATTGGAAAAAAATAAAAACTTAAAGCAGAACGCCTGAGCAGGGTCATTGAAGAAACTAATAATTTCTTGGCAATAACTAGTGAAAAGATTAAATAATACTAATTTTAAGTATACCAAGATCGTCCGGTTTCTCCATAGAATGCGGGGACAGGCTGGGTCACGTGTAAGGGTTAGCTGAAACGTTTCGCTTAATGCACAGTCGAAATTTTTTATTATGATTTTTTTAATAAATGTAAATATTCGAACCAGAAAAGATATTTCAGCTTTAGTATAAAAAGTTTAAGTTGTATTGTTTTACCTTCGGTCAAATGAGGCCCCTATAGGGTGAGCCACAGTTATGAAACTAAAACTAAATAAGGTGCTATCTTGAAATACGGCCAAGACGTAGTAGAGTAACAAAAACACGTTTTTAGGTTAATTTTGCCCTTTTTAGTTTGATATTTTCTATATCAGTATTGCCGACAATAGGGATTTACATAACAAAACGGCTTTGAAAAGAAGTAGTTAAACATCTGAGATAAAAAAAATAACTATTAACTTCCTTTTCGTCTTTATGGCTTTTTTAGTAAGCTTAATTGTATGGAGATGGTTATGAACAAATAAATAGGACAAAACTAAAAGGATTATAACCTAAATAAAATTGACTATTTCTTTCATTAAGATGGATATTTTCTACTTTAGAGTATTTTCATTCGTTTTAAACTGGTCTATTAAATATATAATAAGGATTTGAAAAACCCACTTGTCAAACTAATAATAAAAGGAACTAATTACAAGAAGTAATTATTTCCCTTACTAAACTCCATAAATGAAATATTATTACGTAACCAACTAAGAGTAAATCAATTTTAATGAGCTATGCTATATTAAAATAATAATCTTTAAAACTTTATACTGAAACCACCCATCCAAAGATCAATATTTAAAGATGTGTTTTAAACTTCCTTATAGTCATATGCTTACAAATTGGTCACATTTTCTTCAATTAATTGAATAATCAGATTTACCCATGGCTCGGAGGCTCTAAATTTTTGCTTAAAGGTACTATGATGGCGATGTTTCAATTAAAATCAAGAATGCATAATAATTATTATTGAAGCTGTTAAATCTTAGTATTTTAATCTATAGAAATAGAAATACCTAACTCGATAAACGTACAGGTCATTTAGGTGTTAGTTTCGAATCCTGCAATATACGAAACTGTAGATTTAAAATTCTTTTTCTATTTTAAATGGTTTACCTCCTTGATAGGGTAAAGAAATTCAATAACCACCTAAATCGATTAAAAAATCCTACATTAATAGCATCCGTTATAACAAATTAAATAGCCTAAACTGTATAAAACCCGGGCTCCGTAAAAATTAATATTTTATTTTTTAGAGGCAAAAGGAAAAATTAAAAAACGTTTTAATTATAGAATATCCCCCCTCTAATTTAAAATTATTTGGAGACCGTGAACCTTAATTCGGTAGCTTTACCTTGCCCAAAGCAGGTGCAGAAATAGATTAAGAAAGGTTCAACGACTAATTAAATGGAGTTTGTACCAACGATTAAAGCGAAATCACGAATAACCCCTAAATTTGGAAGTGCTCGGCGACGAGCCAGGTGAAGCGGTTTGTTTCACACTAAAAGCGCGGCTTAAAAAATTAAAGACCCTTAGTCTAATATACTCAATAGGATATAAAGTTAAATTAAAAATTATATTAACCATTATATTCGCTCAATCCTGAGGAGGGTTCTTTTCTTCATATGAAAAACGCAATTTTAAAACAGATTCTTCCGCTCTACACTGTGTATTACCCTTTTGTTCTAGCAAGCATTAGTACTATGCCATTTAACTAGCTGTGCACGATTCGGCTGGAGGGCTAGTAATCCTTTTTAGGGTACTGGTTACTATGAATAGAATTACCTTTTCTCTCCTTACTACTTATTTTAAAGATTTTAATACTATATTCATTTTCATTCTATTTTTTGAAGTATTTTGTATTCTTTATGCAAATGGTGTTAGGGAGATAGCGCGATAACTATGATTATTTGGCTAATCCTAAATGCAAACACCGCTCTATAAGTGCCTGATGACATATTATTACCTTTTTTGGTTATATTGAAAGATCATATCTAAATAAATTATTCAGGTGTTATAGCATATTTAGTTCATTATTTCAATTATTTGTTACTACCTTAAAGTAGATGTAGTATTAGACTAAAGGTCTTTACAATTCCTAGAACCTATAAAGCAATAATATGTCTGATTGTATTTGTTCATAAAACTTCTTTGATTTAATGCAATAGGGCAAACTGTTGAAAGTACATTTATAAACTTTGGACAAACAGTAATGTTCGTTAATTTTCTTAGTTCTTGAGTGTTTAGTTCCTGTTTACTGCATAAATAGAAAAATACTCTTAATAGAACTTTAATATACAAGAAATAATACACTAATTACAAAATAATTAAGATCCAATATAAACTTGGCTATTTTTTTGATTCTTGATTCTAGTACAGTTAAATAGATAATTTTAATAATGTTTAAGTCAAATATAAAAAGATTAGTTCGGTAAATGGATTAACACTTTTGTTGCAAAACATTAGTATGAAGGTCTTCAATTCTCACATAATCTTACTATGATAGATGAAAGTTTTAAATACTAGAATTTTCTTGGAATGTATTTACTGATCACAATATCTAATACATTATTTATAAATACTATATATCTATAAAATATGAGCCTTGCGGCTATTTTTTATACTTAAGTTTGAAGGCATAAATGATCAAGTGGGGGATATTGTAGTGTTTTTATCTTTTGGTGGGAGAGCTTAAAAATACGAATAGTCTTACCGCAGAAAATGTAAAAGTTTAGTGTAGAGTGATCAACATACATCTTCCCAAGGTACGTTGACATTTGTGCTTTATTCAGTAAAACTGTAATAAAACACTCCTATTAATGTACTTCCTCAAACATATTTTATAATTTTCAAATACTCAAACAAGAAGAAGATGGACACAAAAAAAAGGAAGCAATATCGGCCTGGAAAATTTTAGGTTCTTTGAAATATCTTGGTTATGGATAGATGTTTAATTCACTAACGCTAAAGGTATAGGAACTATATACTTAATATTTGCTTTTATTTTCAGGATTATTACGCTACAGTTTTCAGTTCTATCAGATTAGATACTTAGTGTCAGGGGTCAATTTCATATCTAATAACCGTTTGATAATAGATATTGTAACCGGCTCCTCGCCATTTTGACTGATTTTCTTTATGGTTATGCCACGCCCTTAATGAGGTGGATTTGGAATTTCCTTATTGCCCTTTTAATGGTAGGGGGGTCCCGATTGGCAAAACAACAGGGCCTTGGAATAAAAAGCAAATAAAATATGTTGTGAAAGGTCTCCATAAGAGCTTATTTTACTATAACAAAAACGAAGCACGCCGAAAAAAAGATAACCAAAGCAAAAAAGCCTTTAGTATCCTAACTCGAACCCGAAGGTTTTTGGATAAGGATCAAACCAAATAGTAATAAAAAAAATGGAGTTCTACTCGCGTTTTACGGAAAAGCTCTGACTGTGAAAATAAAAAATTTTCCTTTAAATTCCTTGAGGATATTTTGAAGCCCCAAATCTGGGTATATTACGATAATTCTATAATGTGGTAAAATTTGAAATTATAATCCTAACTTAACTATATATTTTGCTTCACATATAAACCATTATCTTTAAAAAATTTTGTTTTTCATGGCTTTTTTTTTTCTATGCCTTGCAAGGCTTTACTGAAAATATGCCAGCGCCTCCTATTGAATAATTACAAGGTGTTGTGCAATTAACGGATTACTATAAGCAGATTATAAATAAGTGTTATTTTGAAGGAAATGGGTAAACTAAAAAAAAACATCCAAAATTTTGAGTTCTATCCCTTATATAATGATATGAAGAATAGCGTTATAGGAACAAAGGATAAATATCTTAGCTTTAAACCAATAATCATTATTTAATGTAACGGCTTGATTACCAAATTTTATAGTCTTAAAGGAAATTTTTATTTGACGACAAAACAAGATACTAAATCTATCTGATAGATTTTCAATTGAGCTAACCTAAAGTAGATGTTTATTCCTTTTAAGATAATAACTTAAGAGGTTTTTTAATAATTATTAGTTGAATTTATTGGTGGAAAATTCACAACTAAACACAAAAATCTAATGGTAAACAGTTTTTATCTCTATTGTTATTTAGATATAAAACCATGTCTATGTAAATGATAAAATATTTAGATTAGAATATCCTTTAATATGAAAATAAATATTGAGATTTTATATGGGGGATTGAAAAGAAATATAGTAAAAAAAAACTTTCCGTGCTTGCGCTGCTAATGCAGCAAAAAACTAAACTAAAATAGGTTGGGCTAAAATGACATATTAAAGTAAAAAAACTTGTTTCAATAGTCCTTTATAATTAATTTATTGCTATGGTAATATCAAGGCTTGCCTTTGTTAGCATTTATAAAGGAATGCCGTAAAAAGTGTAAAATTTTTTAGATATCCACTTCGGGCTATATGCAATAAGGGAAATATCTCGGCTTGCGAAGCTATACTATAAAAAAAATAGCGTAGTAAAATTATATAAGCCTTTTAATTTTTCTTAAAAGATCCCTTAAGAAAAATGCAGTTATAAAGTGGTAAAACTATATAGTTATGAACGAACAAATATGCAGGAAACCCAAGTTATTATTTCATACAATGGATCCTCAGAGGACTACCGAGCGGAAGCCCCCCTTTAATAGGGGTGAAGGACATAGTTCCCGTTTCTTAGTGTAACTACTAGTTTTTTAGCTTCGGCAAGATTCCTAAGATTAAAAATAACATGAAAGTTTTTATATTACTCCCTAGTTTAAGCCCTATTAATTTTTCTCCGCCTGTAAAGAAGGTGGAGCAG
>JACYFI010001389.1:0-16380 GCA_020975735.1 Ophiocordyceps xuefengensis | reverse complement strand
AGGTACACTTAATAAGGGGTGTAGTCCATAAAGAAAAGTATATTTGTTTTGCTTGGATGCACCGAAAATAGGCCCCCCTTATTTTTTTCTTATCCACGCGGTTCCCTATTTCCATATCTCAGGGATAAAGTTCACTTACTTAATTTTTTAGAGCTTAAGAGCTTTGTTTTTTTAAGTTATCTTTTATTGATTCTAAGATTAAAATAAAGACCTTTTTATTACTTTTATAAACCTTTCAAGATATTTGTAAAATTTTCAGGGGAAAAAATTTTTTCTTTACCTTTTTTTTATTATTATTTTGCTTTGTTTGAATTTCTCTTCCTGGAATTCTTGTAAGTCTGTATTTCTAACTTCTACCTTTTATCTAATTTGATCTTGTTTAAAGATAAATCATGTCTTTGTTTTTCTGTAATATTATTTGTGTTTTCCATTTATTTACTAAGGGCTAATAGGATTGGTTGCCCGTAGGCTCCAGAAAACAATCAAATAAAGTTTAAATCATTAGTACTTGAAATTTTCAAGTGGTAATTTTGTAATTTTTGTTTACGATCTCTGAGCTTTTTTTTTTATCTCTTTATAGATCTTGTGTCAAAATTAGTTATCTTAGTATGTTTAAGGTTTTAGGGGGTTTAATTTAAATTTGGAAGAACCCCCTCTTTATATTAATTCATTTTTTAAACCTTTTTAATTACGTCATATTCATATCTCAATTAATTCGAAGTTAATAATTCACTATAGGGTAAAAAAAAAAGAAATTACCCTTTTATAGTTAAAGGATATTATAAATAACCATAGCCAATAATAAAGATTTAAAAAGGAAAATAAATATTGACATTTAAGTTGATCTTTTTTTGAATGACCTTTAGTTTTACAATAAATTCATGAGTTCTAATATAATCAGAATATTAAAGCGTGATAGGTTCAAACAAATTTCGATGATTAGAATATTCATAAAAATAAGTATCAACACTAATACTTACTTAAGAAGTATAAAACATCTACCTAATATAAAAACTATTAAAGGGAATCTTATTTGTATTTTTTTACTAATGATTTCCCCTGCAGTAGCAAAATGCGAGGCGGTGCTTACCACTAAGGGTGCTGATCGCGAGGATATAGAAAAAAATCGCGCCCAGCACATATAGTAATAAAATCTTTAAAAAATTCCTTGTCTGTCTACGGAAGTCGAAGCCGAAGCCCGTAAAGTTAATTTTGTAATTCATATTTTTTTCCTATGCCGTGTCCAGAAGGTCAGCCAGGCTTGCGCCTTACAAGTTAAAAAATTATAAGATGCAATAATTTAATATTAGATATGGGTGTATAAATCCTATTTGTTCATGGCAAGGTTATTGCAAGCGAAGCAAGATAAACAATGAGCTTTAGCAATTTTTAAAAAAAAATATGCAGAACAGCCTCGAATCAAAAATATATTACTACTGAATATCAATTTATAATATGGGCAAAATGGCTCGCCCTTTTTTGGGACTTCTTTTATTTAAAAGGCTCGCAGGTAAAACTACGCCAAATTATGAATTAGAAAACTCTAGTCCAATAAAAGGAATTTCTGTATTTTGAATTCATTTTAACAATACAATTTGACTAATTTTACTATAGAGTTATCAAAAATTTGAATTTTATAACCACGGGATAATAAAAATTCTTGTTATTTAAACTGAACTCTATAAAACTTATACCAAAGAGGAAAATCTATTTTAACCATAAATACCTCGATACAAACATGTCCATAGGCTTTAAAACTCATTGAAATTTAAAAGTTTATATATTTGGACTTTTTTTTCTAGGATTTTTGTATATGGGTTTACAAAAAGGTATTAAATCATTAAAGAAATAAGTTTTAGATGTGAAAATTATAATGCTTAACTTTAGATTCATTTTAAATTCTATTACAAGTAAAAATTAAAAACTTAGACCTTTTGCATCAGTAATCCTGCAAAAATAAGAATCATTCAAACTTTAAAATATTAAATTACGTTTTAAAATGAAATTATGTTATAATATATACACATAGTTTTTCTTAAATTATACACTTTAATTTCTATTTACATTTTTAATTTATTAAACCAAATAATCCAATATTATTTTTCATTTAAGATACTATATATGTAGAAATAAGATGTGATTTTTTTATGATTAGGGATTATTTGAACCCATATGTAAAAGTTGTAATTTTTTAATACGTGTTTAAACTTCTTGATTGCTCTGTTATGCAATCTTTATTTGAATAGGTTTTAATTACTTAATTTGTTTAGAAGAAGAATTGGCTTAAAATTCAAAATTATCCTTTTTTCCGATCTTATGATCCCAGGCTAATCAGGAATAGAAATAGTATAGTGTTATCTTATTATTAGTAGTTAAGAAATCCCTTTTGTGCTGCGTGGTTCAGGCGAGCTTTATTGTTCTTTGTGTAAGTCCAGCTTCGCTGGTTCAGTAATGTAATTTATATTATTGATATAAAATAAAAAAATGCAAAGATAAAATAATTAGATGAAAAGGAATTAATCGGATTTGGACGTATAGTATCTTCTGAGAAACCTTTATAGGTTTCGATGATTGGTTATATAATTTATCCTAAGTTTTTAGATTAGATTAATATTAATTTATTATTTTTCCTATTTAATATGAATCGATTAACAGCTTCACTTAGATCTAAGTAAAAATCCGGTAGATAATTAAATAGATGAGTGAAATAATTAACTGATAATTAGTTTCCCAGAATATCGTCAATTTGCAAAGAACTTATTGAAAATAAGCTCGGCCCATTGGAGGGCACACTGACGTTAGTAGTCCAAAGATAAGTTGCTCACATAATTTACATTACACACTCTCACACAGTTTGGATCGGACTTAATAACTTATCTATGAATGTTAACTTAATAAACTTTCCATGTCACGTTTTAGTTCTCCTACGGATCCTACTCGATACTCAATATGAATGAAATCTTAGGTTACTTTGGTTTCCAGGCCTATTTACTAAATGGGGGTAGGGGTACATTTTATCACTACCCCTTCTCTTTTTCCCGCAATTAAGAAAACCACTATATAGGCTTCACCTTAGCCCCAAAATTGAATGAATATGAATTTTACCGAAAATACGTATGATTTTCACGGTGACCATGGACCACCACGAAAACACTTACTAAAAAGAGTTTTTTGATTTTTCTAAAGACTCAGAACTTTTCTCGCTAACAAGGATAGTTAGTACAATGTGCAACTAATTTTAGCTTAATGCCTCTTTTTTGTAGACTCTTCTATCAATAGAAGTTATCATAACTGGTTACGAACTTTATTTTGATATCGTTCAAAATACTGTTCATAAATATAATTCTAATAATAAACGTCTTAATTTTGTCGTATTGAGAAAAGAATTTGCTCCGAAATTCCACGAATTAAAAAACAACCCTCCCGGCTCTATAAAACCAGATATCAAAGATTTTTAAAGTATGTGAGGTGCTTTTAAAAATTGCATATATAAATAGCATATTGCTCTTTAAAATTTAGTATCCTTATGGAAAGTATTTTCTCACTGAAGTTTTACGTTAAACGTGGTTTTCTTAAATATTGCAAGTTACAGATTTATTTTGAGTTAAACGGAGTGTAAATAATTCCAAAAATTTTTAGTTATTTTCAAATAATTTTCCTTCTTTTGTATGTTTAAACTTCAAATACATGCAGCCTCTTTTCCCCAGTAATTACTTGAACAATTCCACCTACTACCTTTAGCACATCTCAACCACCATATTTTATAAAATTGCAAGTTTAACAGGGTTTAGAGTATATTATAATGAAATATCTAGGTATTGTAGGGTACTGTTTACAGATCAAATGTGTACTTGAAATACTACCCTCAACCGTCATAGCCCTACTCCAAACCATTTTTTCAATATGTTTATTAGTTATGTCAATCCAATAGTCATTTTAACTGCCATTATTAACCTAAGAACTAGAAATTTGGCGTTTATCTTGTCTTTGATCATCACAAAATATGGGTATCCTTAATCCTACAAATCAAACTGTATCGATGGTAATCTATATCTAGTGGAAGCATTACAAACCAACCAACTCCCCACTTATCAATCAAAAATATAATTAATTGAATCTTTCACATAAACTAAATAAATTTAATTTTTGTATTATTTCTTTATATAATGCACTTTATCTTTAAGTATGTTTGGACTTAAGTATTGAGTAATTTAGCTGCGTGCTGTTTCTTCCATCGTACTTACTTTATAAAGTTTTAGTATCCGATCAGTAAAAGAATATACCGCCTTTTTATACAGGCTATTTTTGTTTTTATGTTTATCTTTTTCAATTTTTTGTACCAAATTGAAATTAGAATTTCATCTTATATATTAGGTGACTTAAATGTATTATTCGGGATTATGCCAAAATAATACCCATTTCACCCCTCTAAAATTAAAATTTAATTTTCTTTTAGAATCGATCATCTCGACTGTATGTTTAGCGTGATTTGGCACTTAATTAATTGGAGTAAAGTTAGTCAGGATGGAAATCTTACTAAATAAACTACTCCGATAGAATTATATTAACATATACTGGAATGTGCAGACTAGCTTCTATATTTTTCCCCTACTCTCTAAGAATGTTTTTATGCGAACACAATAAAAAGGATCATTTCTCTCCCTGCTAAAGTCCTAATCTTTTGACCTTTAGTTTATAAAGAGTGTACTTTATTTTTAGTAAGAAAGAGATAACAGAGTTTTTAGGCGGTTTCTTCTGTATGTTCATACACCGCTAGTGAATTACTTGTTCAGTACATATTAGTAGGGAAACTACCTAATTTTTTATTAGAAACTTTCCTATCGTTTAGTTTTTTAAAATATCTACCATTTGTAAATATTCAAAGTGAGAAATTACTTCTAATCGTCATTTTAAGTGAAAGCTTTTATTAAGGAATTTAGAGTTTTGTCCTTACCCTATTTAAAAAGGAAGTATTAAGTAGTTTTTTTCATCTATTAGCTAAATGATGAGAGCTTTACCTATGTAACGTTGTTGTCCATATATATTATAATAAACCCAGATACAACCCCTATTTTATTCTTATTTTTTGTTGTATAATAATTTAAAGTCATCTTTTCCAAAATAACTATAAATATTATTAGGTTAAATGATTAGGGGCCAAGCTCTCTTTTTAGTGTCATGTTAGACTTGGTACTTATATTTTCTGTAAATCTTGTTTAATTATTTATTAATTCATTTTCATGAGACTATAATTTCACTTTTACTAGAAATATAATTTACCTTTCTCAATGGATTGAACGTGTAGTCCTCTCTAAGGAACCTAGAAAGGAAATTGCATTTCTGTTGGTTCTCCTTGGCCTTGATTTAGTTCAAAATTACAATATTGTCCACTTTTAATGTTTAAAGGATAATTAGTAATGCCAATTGTTAGAAGGATCTCTACCAGATTATCAACCCTTTTAAAGCGGAGAGCTAGAACGGATTTTAAACCTGCGTTTTGAAACATAAATGGAGAACACCTAAGAAAATACACTTGGAGGTGTCATTTTTAAATGGGAGCCCGACCCGTAGAACCGTAGCTAACACAGAGGAAAAAATTTCTTTTTTATCCTGTAGGGAACTGCCAATAATTTAATTTGCAGCTGTTAAAAATAAGCGTCTAGTCCCAAAGGACAGTATCTTAAGTTATTAAAATGAAGGCGATAGCTACCTAACTTCACGGTAGCTTTAACAGAAACAGAAGAACCCATAGGACCTAAGATTTTTACATTATTAATGTTTTTTCTAAAACCATGTGCCTTCTATGTAATAATGCCTTTTCTTATTCCCTGATGGTTAACCCTTATTTCCCTTCTATCTTCTGTACCTAAACGTCGAAAACATGTAACCTGTACGTTTTAGGCAGCTGATCCGACCCCTAGACCTAAAAGTAGGTAATATGCATACCCAGGGATAAAGCTAGGCGTGCAAAGCAAGCGGATACCCTAGATACCCCTATAAGGTTTAAGTGAGCTTTTTAATGCTTGCTTGGCTATATTTTTCCTGTGTTTTTGATACTTTTAGGTTCTATTTCTTTGGCGTGCCTTGTTATTTTTTCTTTTAGCCAGCTAAACGTAAGCACTTGCACTATAAAAAAAAATAATCGGAAATCCCCCTACTAATAGCTAAATCGTGCCTTATCGGTCCCCCGATCTTTCAGAATAAGCCTTTGCACCCTCTGGATATTGGAAAACAGAAAAAAGTAAGAAGCGGAGCAAGCAAAGCCCTTTTATTGCTTGTGGCACAGAAGAAATCGGAGTCGGTGTTACACGCTGGCCTAGCCTTCTTATTTGTGTTGCGCGCGTTTGTGGTATGTGTATTACCTTGCCCCTAAATAAAAGCAGGTAAAATAAAAATCAGGAAAACAGCAGCTGAGCATCAAGAAAAACTTTTCTTATAACTTATTTTTCTATATCCTTATTAATTTTCTTGCGGTAAACTTTGCTCCTGAAGATCCTTTAGTTGCAATACTTATATTTTCTTGTTTATTAACTTTACTTTGTTAAATGCTTACCTCTCTAAACTCATTTCATTTATATCCTTTCTAACTTTAATAAAATTTCAATCATATTTTTCAAAACCAAACAACATGATACGTTATCCGAGTTACTTAATTGAACCCGAGCTGTTGTGATTAAAATCGGAGCTTTTTATAAGGACCATCGTACCTGGAGCTATCTTGAAGTATATCACCGGTTTTTTTAAATGATAATGGTATAAGTTCGTATAGGTACTTATATCCTTTTGTTTTATAGAATCTCTAATGTGGAGCCTATCCCCCTATTTCATCTCTTGGGCTATTTGACACATTAATATAGTACAACCAAGGGCTTGACTAACCCAGCCTAATTCAAAGCATTATCCATGATAATCTTTCTTAAAGGTGGTAAAAATTCTAAATATTCATATTTTTACTGTAGTTTTTAAAAGCCGAATCAGTTGATTTTATGCTTAGTTCAGTTTACAAAATTACCATTTATTTAAAGTAGATATAAAAACAAACCTTGTTTTATTCTTACAAATATATTTTACTCCCTTTTTGTTTATCTTCAATTTATCTATACGGACCATACCCTAATTTTTTGCTTTTTCTAAATATAAATAGGCTAATTGTATTTAGATTGTTGAAAAACAATCTGAGATTCTTTTAACCCAAATCAACCTTTACCTTCTATTAATCTGTTAGGGAATAACCCAATTTCTTTATTGAAAGAATGGTTCTATATTTATGATTAAATGATAGGAATTCAAGGTAAATTAGTATGATTTAATCATATAGTATTTTTAGTTATTCCCTTAGCTAATTTACGAATAGCCCAAGTTACTTTGTAGAGTTTTTCCCTGAAAAAAGAATATGATTGTTCCCAACGTAATCACGAGGTGGACCACTTGAACAGAAGTTTTCCAGCACTTGCCAGAGTTTTACGTGAACACCTTGTAGTTTATCCACCCCAGTCCTACGTATACATGTGGTGACTTAAACGGAATAATCCTATATTTCCTATAGAAAACATCATGAGGGCGGAAACCATACCTTATTAACCGAATGTATGGTTAACCTAAGAGTCTAGCCTGATATTGGTTGTACTAAATTTATGACCCAAATCTGCTATACATTAAAATATATAACTCGGGATGCCTGAAGATCCAATACTTCTATTAAACTTTATGATTTTGATGGTGTGTGGGTATGATCGCCACATAAGCAAGCTTCATCTTTAAAAATAATAGTTATGTTCGCCTGTTACATAGGAGCATGCAATTTTCAGCCACCCATCGGGAGCCAGACGTGTAGCGTCACTTAATTAACCGCACGGCTCTTTAAAACAAGAAATTTTGACCGTTTAACCAGAGATCTAACATTTTGTACTAACTTTTTGTTTTAATGAAGCTTTACAAACAGTTAGTAGTAATTTTAATATTAACTAAATCTAAGGTATTATAAGGGCTTAGCTATAAATTTTTTGTTCTTGTAATGCACGCTTCCGTACCCACAAAAAGAATAGACGCAGCCTTCAATATTTTTTGTAATTTTATAAGGTTCCTTATATCAATTTTACATCTCCTCATAAATTTTATAGACTCGCCTAAAACTTTGCTTTTTTTCCTATCTTTAATCGTAATCTAATTTTATCTAATATTTCTTTCCCTTAATATTAATGAATTTTTGTTATAAGATTTAATTAGCTGGCCAGTGAAACGAGTGTGAGACAATGCCCAGCCTGCCTTTAGTTATATAATTTTAAAGAATATTTAGATTAGATTTTAATCGAAAATTCACTAACAATATCAATATTAATGGTAGTAACAAAAATCCTATTTTATAAAACCTGATAATGACTAGCTAGAAGCTTAGAAAAAATTAACCTAATACAATAAAAAATTATTAGGTTTACTAAGTTATAAGTATTAGGGCTTTGAGTACTAATGAAGAATGACCACATTCACCAAATAAATTTTTTAATTATAATCTAGTTTTTCAACCATTTTTTGAAGAAACATATTTGCCTAAACAATAAACTTTAAAAATTATAGCTCCAAAATATTATATAATATACAAATATGTAGCATCAGTACATTAGCTCCTAATCAAACTCATCCTGTATCTATATCCTGCGAAGGTGTGGTGAAAAGGCCCTACAGGTTCCATTTTATTTCATATGAGGTATTGGTATTATTCAGACCACTTATTAAAATTAGGATATGGAAATTTTACATTTTTTCTATTAAGATAATTGATCAATACTAACGCTGGTAACTGTAAATCCTCCCCCTATACCCTCCTGCTGCCATTAAACTAACTTAGTTTAAGGGAGGTAAGGAAGTGTTTTTTAACAATTTAAGTATGTTGTTTTATACCTTACTCCTAAAGTTCCCAGCTAACCTATATTAGTTTAGATACTTTTTGAAAAACAGAGTCAGGGCCACAAAATTAAATATTAGGATTTTGATTAATTCACACCTATAATTAACACTACCTCATTTCCTAATTTTTTAGCGTTTTCTCATCTTAGACATAGACAGTAATTTAATTTTTACACATATAAAAAAATAAAAAAAAAGGATAACCTAAATTTTAAAATATAGAATATTTTAGTAGGGGATAGCTTATTAGCTTAACATTTTTTTGTTGACGGCTCCGCTCCGCACACCCACACAAAAAAAATATGGCTGCATCCTTTACGCTTTTCTGTTCAAAACTATTATAGCCCTTGAAAACAAACAAACTGAAAGCTAAATAAAAGTAAGTACCTAATAACCCAGGCATACGAGTTAACAAAAAAAAAAATAAAATAACATTTTACAAAACAGTATATTTCTTGGAATTTAGATTTTGAGCTTTAGCTACTCGGCTAAAGCCTTAGACCAAAGTGGCATGCATTTCCGGGGTCTCATAAATCTCAAGGACTAAATTTTTTTTACTTGTAGGATTGGGTGTGCTGGCCTGAGAAACAAACACAAAAAGTAATGAGGAGATTTTATTGGTATTTTTTACATATAAAATATCCTTAAGGAAAGAAAAGATTTTGGCAGTATAGTAGGATCACCACCTCCAGCTACCTCAAAGAATGAAGTTTGAATTCCTATTCTGTTAATATTCCACTGTAACTACCCAAAAAACGATTTTGATCTATTGACCCCAGGTCTCTTGGGTTAATAAACCTTTTTAACAACCTAAAGGAGATTTAAGTAGTAAACTCCAATATGTTTACCACTATTGGTAGGACTATATTTTATTTTACTATAAGTTATCTTAAGAATTCTTTATTAATGATCTCAGATAATTCTGTCCTATTATTTATTCATCTAGATTTTATTGTCTATATAGTTTTATAGATTACAGGTTTTGCTGTATGTTTTAAGTTGAAAAAGACAAACACTTTTCTGTCAATCTTTAATTAATTTTAAAAATATTACTAGAAAATAAAGGGGTATTTTCGAAATCATTAATTCAATTTTAAATATTAATTTATATTTAAACTAGGAGTTCTAACTCTGTATTCAGGTTTGGGTTTAATTTTCATCTAATTATTTTTAACTTGTGGATAATAAAAATATCCGCGATTAAACTCAATAATTGGAGAAATTATCTTTCTTATTATTCTCTTTTGCTTTGAGAGCAATTCAAATTTACCATTCTATTTAGGGATTATTACTAGCCTACGGTGTGTTAATGAAAAATGCCGTCCGCATCTATAAACCACATCCCTATATCTACGTTTATTGAATTTAGATTACTTATATCCTTACTTTTTTTTTCTTAGTATTAAATCAAGTTTGAGTTTAATCAAATCAATTAATCTATGTAACAGCATAAATTTAAGGAGTTCTAGTAAACCATTTATACTGAGTTTTAACCGAAAGAATTACACTTCAGATTTGTTTATCGACAAATACGATAAAAGCAATTAGATCTTTTTTTCTTGGAAATAGATCCATGGCTAATTTAGATTGTATCATTAAAGCTAAAGGAGATCGCTCTTAATAGATACTAGTTGTATTTGAAGATAAATTATAATTTTACCTTTAGTGGATCTTTCTGTTTTAGCTACTATTATGGTTCCAGCTCCTCAATTAAACCCTGCTAAGGTATGAAAGCAAATATTATAATAAATTATTTAACATCTGGAAACCGAAGAGTTTTAGAAAATAACTACTCTCCTGATTTTTAAATAAGACTAAATCCATTTACAAATTTGGGTAGAGTTCTCCTGATAGGATTTTTAATGAAAATTCAAAATTATCAAAACTTCCTGTATAAAGCGGATATATAAGTACATATATCTCTAATTTCAAGGGCGATTGGGACAAGCATTTAGACGTGCAGTAGCTTTAGACCAGCTAAAAAACAGGTAATTGAAATTAAACATATAAAAAATAAGCTGTAATAAACTACAGCTCATCCAAACTAAAGCTAAAATTAAGTAGTCTATATACCCGGGGTTTCGATATATGTAGCCTATCAGTAGTATATGGAGGTTTATTGCTCCAATAAACTACTACACCTGATAAGGATGTAAAACAGAATATAGCCAAGGTCTACCACTAGGTCCGCTATTACTTTAGAGATCCTACAGAGTGAGGATAAAAAGAGTTTCACCTGTCCCTGCTCCACCTTCTAAGGCAGGCGGAGAAATGTAAATAGGGCTAACTAGGAGGTAATAACAAAAAAACTTATGTTATTAATCTAGGGAATCTTCCGAAGAAAACTACTAGTTTACACTACTAAAAAACTTGAACTATGTCTTCACCCCTAAAGGGGGGCTATCGCCCCGTGAGTATCTCTTGAGGATCCCAATTGTAAACAAATTACTTTGGTTTACTGTGAAAATAATGTTCTCATAACTATATAGTTCACCTACTTATAACTACCATTTCTTAAGGATCTTTTAAAGACAAATTAAAAGGGTCTAATAATTTTCACTCGACGCTATTTTTTTTTATAGCTGCTTCGCAAGCACGAAGAAGACCATGCAGTATAGCGAAGTATAAATTAAAAAGACTTTTACCACGTTTTAACGGCATCCCGGTTTAAACATACCTAAATAAGGTCAAGCGCTTGTTATACTAAAGCATAAAATTAATTATAAGCCTCAATCGAACAAGTTCTTTTACATTTCCAAGCTATTTTGTTTGCATATCGATTTTAGTTCTATTTTTTTTGCTGCATTGAGCGCAAAGTCTACGCAAGTTTTTTTTACAATAGTTCCTTTCATCCATATAAATCTCAATAGTTTTATTCATATAAAGGATCTCTTATTCTTAGAATATTTTAATTCAATTACATAGGAGTATGGTTTATCTCATAATACAAATAAAAATAATAAATCTCTTTTACCTTTTAGAATTTTATTGTTTTAGTTGTTTTTGAAATTTTCCACCCAATAAATCAACCTATATATTTAAAACCCTTTAAGTTTTATATTATAAGGGTTAAAACATCACCTTTAGGAGTTCTATTCTAAATTTGCATAGATTTAGTTATCTTTTGGTCGTAAATAGAAAGAATTTCCTTCTTTAGATCTATAAATTTTTTGTTAATCCCAAGCGTTATTTAACAATAAACGAAATTCCCTTGTTTAATAGTAAGAATATATTATCTTTGTTCCTAGTAACGACCTATCTTCAATCATTATATCAATGGAATAAGAACATCAAAAATTTTTGATTTTTTTTTTTATTTTACCCATTCTCCTCCCAAAAATACGAACTTATTTAATCTGTTATCTAGGTGAAATCGTTATATTCAACAATCCAATCCTTTAAATCTAATTCTTTCATAGAGGGCCGCCTATTTTTCTTGTTAAGCACTTGCAAGGCATAGAAAAATAAAAGCATGTAGAATACAAAATTTTTAATAGTAATGGTTTTATGATAATGTGAGCCTAAAAATAATAAAGTAAGTTAGGATATATTAACTATTTCAATTTTTAAAGCGGTCATAATCCATCTAATATTAACCTTTTGCTTCAGAATCATCCTGCAAGAATTAAAGAGAAAATCTTTATTTTTCAAGTATGAGCATCCCGTAAAGGCCCGCGAGTAGGAAGCACCATTTTTTTTTATTTAATATTTTTGCGTTCGTCCTTATCCATACTTTTCGGTTCAGAGGTCAGGATACCCTTAAAGCTTTTCGTGTTAATCCTTTTGTTTTCGGCTGGCTGGTTTTTACTTTTATAGTAAAATATTGTGCGTCACTATAGGAGCCTTTTCACTATATAATATTATGCCTTTTTCATCAAAGGCCCCTTGTGTTTCCTTTGGCCAATCGGGACCCCCTACCTTTAAAGGCATAAGGAAATTTAAACCAAAATCCACCTATTAGAGGCTTGGCAAAACCTATAAAGCAAATCATCCAAAAATGGCGGTAGTCCGGTTACCATACTATATATTACCAACTGGGGGTGAATTAGATACTGGAAGATTGACCGCCTGTTACACTAAGAGTTCTAAATTTATTAGAAGGAAAAAGCTGTTACCTAATAATCCTGAAAAATGAAAGCAAATATTTAAGTAATAAAGTTACTATACTTTAGCGTTGTGGAATTAAATCATCCTTTTGCCATAAAACCTAGATATTTTCTGCCTAAATTTCCAGCCGTTAATTTGTCTTCTTTTGTTGGTCATCTCTTCTTGTTAGTATTGAAAATTATAAAATAGTCTTCAGTGAGTACATTTATAGAAAGTTATTATTCAGTTTAACTAGATAAAGCAAAAAATGTCAAATAGTCGGGAAGATGTATGTGTTCATCTCCTACACAAATTTTTACATTTTTCGTAAGACTATTGTATTTCTTGCTTTTGACCAAATGGATAAAAAATTCGGTGATATACACCACTTGAATACATATAATGCCTTCAAACTAGGTATCAAAATAGGCGAGGCTATCATTTTTACGATACTAATATATTATGTAGTAAATAATATTCTAATATCATTTATATATAAGTAAAATACTTAGGAAATTTGATTTACACTATATCTATTCAAGTTAAAAGAATATGGAAGGAATTGGAGACCTCAATACAATGATTTGGCAATCAAAGCGTGTAAGATCACATTTTACAATCAATAATCCTTTTTAATCTTGAGGTAAATTTATTAAAATTATTCTAATTTAGAGTAACTTTAGGACACGAAATCAAAAACATAGAACAGTATTACTATTTAGTATCTAATATAGTTTATAATAAGTTGTTTATTTCGATAAAGTTATTAGAGTATTTTTCTTATTCGCATGTTAAACAGGGATCTACACTTAAGACAGGA
Organism: Ophiocordyceps xuefengensis; assembly: GCA_020975735.1. Lineage (NCBI taxonomy): Eukaryota > Fungi > Ascomycota > Sordariomycetes > Hypocreales > Ophiocordycipitaceae > Ophiocordyceps > Ophiocordyceps xuefengensis. Next base: position 2,570 of record JACYFI010001389.1, on the reverse strand, counting down.
AGAAAAATGATTAAGAAAAACTGATACTGCATTTTTGGTCCCAAAAGTTTCTATACTAAATGTGGACCTTTCACAATGTTTTAGCTCCTATCTTGGCTGAATAATCAAGAAGTATATAAACAAAAACATAGAGATTTATTGTTGCTTATAGGTCTGAAATTCGTAAACCTTTAAGTTATACCTAAATCTACTTTGTAAGGTAGTACTAAAAAATATTATAATGAACAAACAGTAGCTAAACACCTATCATGAATTTTAGTAGGTATTGACTTAATATAGCATTAAAAAAGGAAAAAATAAATCATTTGGCACCCTAAAAGCAAGCAGTGTTTGCAAGGATTAGCCATATATAGTTATCACTATCTCCTATACACAATTTGGCATCAAATGCAATACAGACATACTTAAAACAAAAATAAGATGAATATAGATTATAAATCTTAAATAAGTAGTAAGGACGAAAGGTATGCTGATCATAGTCAACCAGGTCAACCCCAAAGGGATTACTAGCTCCGCCGAATCCGGGACAAGCTTTAAATGCATTGTACTAAATGCTGCTAATTACAAAGGTAATCAAAGTGTGAAGCCGAAAAATCCTTGTTTAAAGTTGCGGTTAATTACAGAGAAATTCCTACCTCAACATGAACAATATAAATGGAGAATAATTTATAATTTATACATATGATCTATTCAGATAATATTTTTAGACTTATGTCTTAAATTTTAAAGGCGCTTTTTTAGTGTGAAAGTCGCTTCCACCCTGCTTCGACAGCAGCCAGGACTTCAAATTTAGGGGTTCTCGTGGTTATGGCTCTAATTTGTGGTACAACTCACCTTTCATTAGTCGTTTAAACATCTTAGATTCTATTTTATACTTAGCTATTGGCTGGGAAGGGTCCCCCAATTAAATTCCGCTACAATAAATTTAATTAAGGGAGGAGGTATCTATTGATTAAAAGTCATTGGATAAATTATTCCCCTTTTGGCCTCTTAAAAAAAAATATTATTTTTTAAGGAGCCTCGTATTACAAGTTTTGTAAGGAGATTTTATTGTTAATAACCGGGTTGCTAGTTTTGTTAGATTTTATATCATTTTGAGTGGTATTGATGGACTTTAACCTTTTAAAAGTGATGTAAACCATTAAAAGCAAAAGAAAAATTATGAAACAGTTTTATATCTAGCTTCGAACCTAACCTGAATTGAATGCAGTTATGAGTAGTATCTATTTTTCCTATTAGTATTTAAAACTTAGAATTAAAAGCTTCCAATAAATTTATAACGCATTCTTTGTTTAATTTGAAAAACACCATCATTTATTTACTTTTTACAAAAATGATACCTTCCGAACAATGTAAATCCTATTATCAATATTGAAGAAATGTGAACAAGTGTAATCACTTCATGACTGATAATGGAAGTTTTACACATTTTTAATATATTATTATTTATGATGGTATTTTTCAGTTATATGTTTTATATCAATTTTTTAATATATATGCATAAGGTACATAAACTGATTTACTCTAGTACCAGGTTAAAGAGTATATATGATTATATATTACGAAGGGAGAATAATCTTCTTGTAATTCCAGAGTTCTCATTTAATACTAGTTTTAACTATTTCTTGGGCTTTCAAAATCCCTTATAGATATTTATATACCTAGTTTTTAAAACAGATGAATATGACTCTAAAAGTAGAAAATACCATCTTAAAATGTAAGAAATAGGGTTCAATTTTATTGTTTATATATCCTTTTAGTTGGTCCTAGGTATTTGAATTATCCGATCTCCATCTACTTAAGGCCTACTAGATGAAAAGCTAAAATGACCGAAGGAAGGTATAATATAAATCCTTTTTTTATGCAAATGTTTCTGACTTTCTTTTTAAAGCCGTTTTTATGTCAATTCGCCACTATTGGTAGGCAGCAATCACTGATAACTATAATTAATCAAACAATAAGCGGCAAATTACTTAATACCATGCTATTTTTCAGTTTTGACCTCAAATAGCGTCTTGTTCCCCTATTACAATGGGGTGAATAGCTCCTATTTAAATTAGTTATAACTCTGCGCACCTATAGGCTTCATTTCTGAACCGTAAGGTAAAACAACACAAAATCCTCCTTTTATTAAAAGCTGAATATCTTCTGGTCGAATTTAACAGTTTTCTATAAAATTCATAGATAAAAAGTTCCCGACTGTGCATAAGCAGCGGTTTTCAGCTACTACTAGGACCCAAGCCTGAGCGACTTCTAATGGAGACCGACGATCTTGTAATCTAAAAATTAGTATATTTTAAACTCGTTTACCACTAGTATTAGCAAAAAATTATTAGGATTCTTCGGAATTACCCTGTCAGGTCTTTGGCTTTTTAAAGTTTTATTTTTTTCCATAAATTACATAAAAAGCTTTATACTCACAAGGACTATACTTATAATATTATTTTATATAACATACAATTAAGCCTCTTTCTAGTAATTTTACTAGAATACCTTTTTAACTTCTTTGGTATAGGTTTTAGTTGAACCAACCCTTAAAAGGCTTGCTTGCGTGTTTCAAACCTATAACT
>JACYFI010001438.1:0-11494 GCA_020975735.1 Ophiocordyceps xuefengensis | reverse complement strand
CGTATAGCGTTAGTACTAATCCGGTAAAGGATATCTGCTAGGAAACATAATTAAGACCTACTTTTATCGCAGCTTTCAGACAATGAAATCCTTTTTAATCATAAATTAAGATAGCCTCAAGTGAGACATAAGGTATATTATTTAGAGCTCTACTTTGCAGCCTTGAAATTATGTACAATAACAAATTTGACAGGCCCTGGCCCAACAAATCTAGTATATTGTAATTTAACTCACCTTGATTTCTTGATGATTTTGAGGTTTTTTAACTCGCGATGCCAAAGATTATTTTTTGTAATAGTAAAACAAGGAAGAACTTTTTGCCTTTATATTTTTAAAATAAGGCGGTGTTGGTTAATAACTACAACATTACACTTTAGAGGATATTATCCCTGTATTTAGATTTTATGATGCCAAGCCAGACTTTATATAGGCAGAGTAGTTATTTTATAAGTCTTCTGGTAATTTTCTCTAATTAATATTAAAAAAGACCGTGTTCGCGCTTCGCAGGCCTAGTGCTTGCGCTGCCGGTTTATACTATATCCTGTTAAAAGCCCCCCTTACAAAAGCACCCCTGTATGCCTTCCGCAGGGAGCCAGTAGAAATTACACCAAAAAGAGATGATAAAAATTAGTTTATTATTTATTCAAATTTGTGGCAGCTTTAATTTCTCTATGCCATTGAAGGCCTTAGCTGAAAAAATTTGCAAGAATATCCATTATGACAAAACTATTTTTAATTTTTTAGTAATTTCTTTTGTCGCCATACCTTCTCAACCGCAGAAAAAATTAGAAGTATGGTATGATCAACCACCTGGCCCCTTAAAAATTTATGAGGCCTTATAATCAAACTATACATTTTTCAAACCTTCAGAAGCCTAAGCATTAAAGATTGGATTAACTTTGTAAAACTAATATGAATAATATGAATAGTTTTGGATTTTTTGTCGCTTTTCTAGCTAGCTAGTGCAAGGAAAAAATCGCTAAGCACCCTTAAAGAAAGCACATCAGGGTTATACTTAATTGGAAGATGACTGGCTCAATAACAGTAAAAATAAGTGTTCGATCCAACTTTAGCCCTGCATGTAATGCTGAATTTGAATTTTGATATAAGTTTAAGTCTAAGTGCTGTAAAAAGGGTAAGACAAGAAGGTTGCTCGAAGCCAACCTGGGGGGTTAGTACCCATGAGTTTTCAAGTCACTCCTTAGAATACGCGTATCCAATGTACTATTTTTAAGTTCTTGCATATTTTTTTCTGCCAAGCCTTGTAAGAGCATTAGAAAATAGAAGCACAAAAAAATGGAAGGCGCAAGCTCCTATGAGTTTTTAGATCAGTTTATTCTGGAATATCTAAATAAAATAATAAAGATTAAACTGATAAGTGGTGGGGATTGGATTAATATGTAAGATCTTTCCTATTAATTTATTCTGAAGATTAACTTTAAGTATTTTTTACTATCCAGGGCTAAGACTACGCCTTGTAAATAAAACATTATAGCGTTTGCATTATTATTCCTTAACAAGAATAATAGAGGCGCAGCCAAACACAATGTTGTATCTTAGCATTAATTGGTTTAACAAATATTCAATACTGAAGAATTACCGCCTTTTCTTCAATAGAGCATCACAATTTTCTGTTTGTGACTTATTCCTCATATGCTCCCCTATGTTGTGTTTTTGCTAGAAGAAAAGGGGTAGCTTGCCCGACTACAAGGGTATTGGTTATTTATAGTAAACTAGAATTATTACAGGAATATTTAGGTAAATTAATTTAGATTAGATAGTTTTTGTTTTTACACCTGATTTCCAATTTTCCTGGTTATCTCTAAGTAAGCCGTTGAAGCTCAATTCGGCCGAGAGGAGCACTGAAATTGCATATTGGTCGTAAGTTCAAGTCTTATCCGTGGGCAGTAACGGGCCCTTTAGTAAATAATTGGTGGAAAACTACATATGACTTTTAATCTCCATGGAATGGTAGGTTCGTCCCATGCAAAGTTCCTAAAGAATAATAATCCATTTGGCTAACGGAAGCCTAAAATTTTTTCAGTGCCTCGCATTCCCTTTTTAATCTTATAGGTAATATTAACTAAGGAAAGGTTATCATAAAGGTTAACGACAGACTTTAGCTAATGGCGGTGTAAATTGGTGTTGGAATCACTTCTCCCCTTTTCAATTAGCAACTTATTTGCATCTTTTTTATTTAATATATACTAAATGAAAAATAAAATTTAATCTTTAGAGCTTGACGTACAAGTCTTGCTTTATAGCGAAGACGGGAAAAAATCAGACAACCAGGCCCTGCAAGATATGTTTTTTGTACACTTCTAAATACTTGTAAGTAAGGGTTCTTTTGTTATTATTTTCTTTGTAGGAGCATACTTTAAGGTTTTCTTGGGCGTGCCGACGAAGTAATGCCGCACAAAAATAGAAAGGTACAGCACAAAGAAGTTATTAAATGCCATCTTTACTGCTTGCTATTTGTTTTTTAAGGCAAGTTGCTAAAAAGGAAAAAAAAAATTGGCCTTAGAAAAAATTGATTATTAATGAATTACTAAACTTTTAGGGGTGTAGTTTTAATTGGACATAACACGTAAACTTTTTTGCCTTTCTTGCTTTCAGGATGATTCCTGACAATCTCCATAGTATAAATTAAAGAATATGTTGCATGTATGTAAGTTACACCAACCAAAGCTAAACGTGAATCTGCCAAAATTATAATAAGCCTGGCAAAGCAAAAGAGCTCTATATTAAAATAATATATCACTTAAATTATAGTGAGCTTTGGTGGAAACCAATAACGTTAGCGCCAAATCCTAGCGCTAATAAGGTAAAAATAATGAAGACCATTTATAAACAAAGGACGGTTGTTTATATTATTTTAATCAATCAAGTATCTTGATGTATATGTTAATTTCTATAATGAGTTATAGGGCATTAATATGTTTTATGCAATATTATAATAGTATTAAAATAATAGATTAAGAGCCAAAGGGCTTTTTAGCCAACGGTTAAAGGTTAAAGGTAGACTTATTGTTTCACTTCAGCCATGTTGCCAGTGTTCAATCTGACTACGATAATACGGTTTTATTTTATAATTAAGGAAAATAATATAAAAATTAATATACAAATTAAATACGTTAAATAGATTTGGATAGATTTACAGTTTTTAGGGCCGGAGTGGTAATGTACGGCTCTATATTCATATTTAAAAAAAATGCATGAGACCAACTAATGAGGAACTTTAATTTTAGCGCAAGCCTCAATAATTCAAGATATTATTCTTTTATTTACTTTAATGAATAATAATTTGCAAATAACCACAACTTTAACAGATTCTGCTACAAGAGGTCGCAAGCTCTTTAAATACAATACAGTAATCAAATTGAACTTATGGTGTTGAGTCGTCTAATTTCTTCGCCTTACATGAAAGCTAGATACGTTATTTATATTTTCTATTATCGTAAATGGATCATTTTGAAATATTCAAGCATAGAATATATAACGAAGGCTTGTAAGTGTAACTATAATTTTTAAAAAAAGGTGGTGTGTTGTAAAGAGATTGTTTTAGAGAATAACAAAAAAGCTGACTTCTAAGACCACATATAAAGATTACTTGTATTATTCTAAAGAAAGGAAATTATTCACACCATTAAACATTTGTTGACATACCAAGACGCTAATGTAAGTTACTCAGTAAGAGGAAGAGCCCTAACACATGGGTGCAACCACATAGATTTTTAGACCTCTCTTGGCACCTATATGATACTATTTTTAATTTTGAATATGTAAAGTTAATAAATGAAAACGTCTTATTAATAAAGATGATAATCTAAGTAAAGCCGTAAAAGTTAATTATTACAGTATAGATATGCCTGAAATTAGGAGACAGGAATTGTTTAAGGTACAATTCAGTTAAAATATCGTTTAGGGTTTTCCAAGTCCAAGTATCTATAATAGAGAATTTGTTCTTTTTTATGTTACGTAGTGTATCAAGAATAAATGAAGGAGCTTTTGGCATAATTATTCCTTGTTTTTAACAAGAATAATAATGCGCACACGAAAAAGGTTTTTTGACCAAAATGTAAGGCTTGCCTGCTATGAATTGCATAAATGGCACTTGCCAAGGGTTTTTTCAGGGGATCGGTGTTTTTTCTTTTTTTGGTTTACTACAAGCTATGCCCTAATAAAAAACAAAAGAAGGCGCAAGAACTACGCACTAAATTTTGGTGTTTACAGGCTTTTCTATAAATTAAGAATTAATAAAACTCAACCTCCAATGGATAAGTATAAACGGATAAAATATTTTAACACTTAAAACCAATGCTGGTTTATATCCTCTTTAAGGGACGACGTGTTTAAGCTATATCCTGCACCTTTAAAGTAATTTAACTTCCCTTATTCGTTTATTTATAAACTTTCCAATTAAAGGGATGCAACCTTCGTCAGCCACTTCTTTTTGTTTGGTAAAGTTGTTTATTTAGTTAAAAACGTCCATCATCTTTTTTGTCTATTCTAATTTTTCTTGCTGTTGAGCGATGTATGCCGCACCAAAAACAATACAAGCATTAAATGTTGGACCAAAGTGTTATAAAAGGTTTGTTTTAAATCGCGCATAGGCACTAGGCTTCGCGCTAGCGCAAACATAATAATATCTTATAGTCGTATAGAAAGTTCCAGATAAAATGAATATATCTTCGTTGTTTAAATTTAGGGTACGACCAATAAATTTTTAGTTTTAGTAATTTGGGTGTTTCGAATCACCTCGAGATAACTCCTTGGTGGGCTAGCGGAAGCGTACGCCTTTTTAGACTTGGTGTTCTAGACATTTCCAATAATATCACTGATCTTTTGTCTTAACTCAACCTTTTAAATATAATAGAGATAGTTTCTCTATTTACGAATATAAAGTAAAAAATGATGGGGCTTCCGCCCACATAATTAAAACATACCTGTGTATTACTTACTTAAACGGTATAAAAAAGTAAATCCTAAAATTTATTTTATATAATGAGCAAACTTGCTTGCATGGGCGGAGCCCCTGACACACAGGGGAAGAACATTTATAAATATAGGGGTAGACTTAGCATATCCGAAGGAATTAGCAGCTAAAACTCGCCTAAATATAACAATTCTTTAAAGAAAGCTAACTCACACTTGGGTTTAAAACATCACCGAAACTTTGTTTAAAATTTTAAAGATCGTAATATATTCAGCCCAGAAGCTTCAATAATCTCAAAGAAAGGCTAAGTAAAGTTCTTTCATCTCTATGGCGGAGCAATGCTGAGTCAATAAAATTAACCCATTATATAGCAACAGCTTTGAACAGTTATAGAAATAGAGATAAATAAACCGAACCCTAAAAAGTGCAGCGAGAGATAAGAATGTTGGAACACTCTGTTTAATATATTGTAAGACATAAAATATAGTTATTTTAAGAGCTTGCGGCCTACATTATTACTTGCGGCTGTTTTCAGTAGTAGCGCTTATTTTTCCTAGCTGTCTTTAGAGCGTACGTTAAGCTTTGCCACCCCTGATGCTCTTTGTCGAAAAGACATGCACGAAAAAATTAATTAAGACTAAAAGTATTAATATACTTATTTATTATTTTAGTAAAAATTAAATATTACAAATCATGAATTATCAGTGTTTGAGATAGATATAATTGTTTGTATTATAAGGGTAAATTGTAGTCAAACGCGTGACAACAATTGTGGGTAGTGGCTCCTGTTCGAATCCAGGGTTTTTGCCCTTTATGTTGACTTGTTATCAATATAGATTAGTTAAAATATGAATGAATTTAAATTAATAGATTAAAACAAATTAAGTTACTGGATTCGTCTTGGTTTTAATTATATAAAAAACACAGGGTATTGGTAGGTACGAAAAGGAGTTGTGTTTTATAAATAGGGAATTATAGCTAAAAAGAGTCACATCACTGTTGTAAAGATGAAAAATGTTTAAAAAGCAGGTTTGTCATTATGCAAAGACTCAAGATGTCTTATCACAAATTAATCTTTCTTTAATGTAGGTTAGTTAATACTAAATGGATGTATTTACAAACATAAAAAATTCCAATACGTAAAGAAATATTAAGGTTGTTGGGTGGTGTAACATACTGCCACACCCTTTAGTTATCCTTTAGATGAGAGAAAAAACAAAATCATTTATCTTGCTTGTTACTGCGGCTGGGCTGGTAGCTCGGCTGGCTGGCGAAGCAGTCAGTAGCAGTTGTTTTTTCTTTGCGGTTCCCCCCTGTAAGGGTTAAAACACACATGACAAGGTTGAATTAAATTCTCGAGGCTTTACCCTTTGCTAAGGCGTTGCTAAGCCTAAAAACTCATTTAAATAAAAAGGCTTTTGAACCTAAAAATTATTTCCCTGTTATCTCGTTGATAGACCCCTGACAAGTTGTACCTATATCTGACAATAAAATAAGATACAGGGTTCGCTGGCTTTTCAGTTGGACCCTCAACACCAACAGGAGATGGGACAGGAAGTAAGGGTTGCTTTTTGTAGATATACATAGGTCAAGCTTAAAATAGTTACGATAGGACCATTCATAGATAAACTTCCTTAAGGTGTATTTATTTCACCTTTATTCTATGATGTGGTTGGGGGCTAGGCCCATTATTCATGTTAAACAAGAATTATAATGCAAGCTTTAAAGATTTAAAAAATTAAAATTTACATATTAGAAGGATTACGGCCAGTTTTATGATTGCCAAGCCAAGCTACGCTTTGCCTATAAAGATGAGCAATATGCTAAAGCTCGTGTTTATTTACCGTATATCATATTTTGTTCTTCCCACAGCGAAGGCCGGTATAATAAAAATAGATTTTTTTTATGGTAATGGCGTATAAAGAAATAAACCAGCCCTACTTTTCCTAAAGGTTGGAGAGTTTTAAAGGTAAAAACTTCTAATTCGCCATGACGTTGGTAATAAGATGTTTCGAATTCACTTTTCTCAAGGCTTCAACCTTTGGTGACTGGATTTAAGGGTGATTATATATATCTTGTACAAAGAGACGCATTCCAGAGACACTTCTTTCACACCATAGCTGATCAGTTGAAACCCTGACAATGCTTAAATATAAATAGTTTTTCATTATTGATCTTAAAGAATAAAATTAAGGATAGCTGTACTTTAATTGAATGTGTCTGCCCCTTTTAGCAGCAACTCCTCAACTTCTATGGTTTGAACTAATCCTGATTATGTTATCAGGTTTCAATCTTAAGCTTGATCTATTTTTTTTGAACTATGATAATAATAATATCCTTTTCCTCCTTATGCCTTTCTAACGCCCTGTAATAACTAAGACTTTGATATCCTATTTTAAATTTAATAGAATAGTCTGATAAATTATTGTTAATTTATTGTATACTTAAAATCACTATCACTCTTTTAACTGTAAAATTACTACAGGTTCAGGTATTACGTGGGTGGTTTATTATTAGTTGACAAAAATTTACAAAATTTTTTGCATATATTTATTTTTAATAAGTATAACTTAATAGTCACCTTTAATAGTTTTGTACCCCAGGCAAGGTTTGAGTATCTGCACATTTCATCTCTAAAAAACTAGAGTTTCATCATTAAAATTTGTTTATTATAAGTAGAAACAATAACTAATAAAATGGGGGATAACACTAAAGATAACCAGGTATCCTCTTAATTTATTCATTTGTAATAACAGGAATGCAAATTATTGAATGTCTACTAAATGTTTAGTTTCTATGATTTTTAGCTATTGAAAGATTGCAATAAGTTTATGGTATGATATAATTAAGTATACTATATATAGCAATTCAGAATTAATCCAACTACATGGGGGTTAAATAAACTTTTTATTGAGGGTGGATTAAGTTCTTTTCTTTTTAAGTGCGCCGTTGTGCTATATTATTATTATGAGATCCTGAGAACGACTTGTTATTATCCCATACTCAACTCCGGCAACGATTAGATGAAGGGGAAAGCCCGCATTTAACTAGTCATCTCTGTCAAAAGGTGGCTGAGGAGGAAATCCTGATAAGGATATGTGCCCCATCGAGCCGACGAGCGTCTTGAGTAAAGCCAAACTGGTTTGTAACCCCTATTACCAGGTATCCCTACAAGAGGGTCATCATTTCTAATCCAGAAATAGGATATGTGCCATGGGTAGTTTGGATTATGAGATCGTACAATGGAACAAAAGCAACCAGGGGATACAATTAAGTACCCCATATAAAACGTAAGAGTGGGAGCCTCTAAGGACGGATTAAGAAAAATAATAAATTGGGACAAGCTACGGGATTACCCTACAGTCCTAAAGGACCAGGTAACAGAGGAGTTGCACTGTACCATCTATGGAGGAAGACTCCAGTGGTTTAGCGACTGCAGCTTACACCACTACGCTGGAGAGTTCCAGTACCAGTTTGAACTTGAAGGTTTGGTGAACCTCAGAAAGATTTATGGAGACTTTGTAGAAATGACATAAGTTTCTTCTGTGAACAAGATAAAAAATTACTACAGATGTACTAGAATGATAAAGAATTAAATTACGGAGCCTTATCCAAAAAAGATTCAAAATAAGCCAGCAACCTGATCCGGGTATATACCTACTACGTTGGAAGGGATTGTCAGAAGATAGTATTGTGAGATATTTAGCATAGGCTGTTGAAATGGTACTTTTCCAAATTCCCCCCGGAAGAAGAATATATAAATACCAAAAAGGCTAAAGGTAGGTAAACGACCATTGATGATAGCCCCTCTAGACGACAAACTAGGTACAGGGAATGTATACAATGATAATTAGAACTATTTCAGGAAACCAGACTTTCAAACCGGAAAGAGCAGTCATGGGTTTTAGACGCTAAACAGAAGCTGCCACACCGGCATTAAAAAAATGTTAGTACAAGAAATTTTCCGTATGGCCAAATATTTATTAGAAGGGAGGGCATTACAACATGTTTATGACCGAAATAGGATCATGAACAAACACTAATTGGATGTCTTGAACAAAAACATTAAAAGACCCAAGATTTTTTTTGGAATATTGACATTCGTGAAAGCGTTGAAAACGGGTTACTATGGATTCATATACTTTCTCTCCACTCCGTAGGGGGAACACTAAGGGTTCCATACATAAAGGCCCCATTATAGCAAATATCTTTCTCGGATTAAACCTAGAGGTGTTTTATCGTAACTAAAACAATGAATTTTCGACGTTGGAATCAAAGCCGTACAATTAACCCATCTAAATGGATTTGCCCGTAAAATGAAAGAGCGCCCAAACTCTGAGGGAGAAATTAAATTTTGAAACATAAAGTTTACGACTAATCCCGTCTAAGCCCAAGATTTGGACCCTAAATTTAAGAAGTTGAATATATTAAGTATGAGATGACAGAAATTATAGGTGGTTTAGAGGATCAAAAGTAAAGCTGTGTAAATCTATGTCAAAAGATTGAGGATATTGTTCCATGAGGACGTGGTTGGGTTAGAGCTTCCGAAGTATAAAACCAATAACCAAGCTAAAACAAGAACACGTGAATTTCCTAATCGGGTTAGAGGTCCAAGCAAGTTAGATCATGAGATCTACTCTAAGAAGAAGAGAAACGTTTTGAGCAGAAATAAAAAAATATGGAGACTTACTAGCCCGTAGACAAGGGTCACAAAAAAATTTGATACGCAAATGTGTTTACTAAAAAAAGGTAGGCCATACCCAAAATTAATCTAAATGGGCAAGAATCTAAAGATGCCCTATTAATTCTACTATACAATCTTTCAGCTAAGAGGTACAAGACAATCTATCGTTCGCCAGATAAATTTTAAAGCATACATCAGCAAAAAGTAAACAACTTATATTCTGAGAGGAATCTTGTTGCAAGACTATCAGCAGGACCAAACATTCAAAGCGGAACCTCAAGCTAAAATTATTCCGCAACTTATGGGTAAAATCTTAAAGGGCAAGCTAAGCTTGGGTTTCGTAAAAACTATACCAAGGAATAAAAACCCACTCCGTCTTTTCAAATTAAAAGTGGATGGATAATATTACTTAAAATTCAAATGCCCGAAGTATACCAAAGTCTTTCTTTGGAAGGTATTACTTGTGTTCTATGTGACTCCGGACTACAAAGTGGAGATCATCAACGTTCGTATGATGAAGGACCTTAACCAAGGCTAACGAGTTAGATAAGATATGGCTCGAAAGAACGTAAGAACTACCATATGTAGAGAGTGCCGCAAATGAAACCATCATAGTCATAAAACATTCCCACAACGAATAAATAATAACAGTCTTAGTGCCCAACTGAGAGAGCCGTATAGAGGCTCAACCATCACGATACGGTTACGGGAAAGGGAGGGATGATCGGTTAAAGTAGATGTACTTTTCCCCAGTTCTTTATTGGGCGACAGGGTTTATTCATATCCCCAATTCAGGAGTACTAAGTCTTAGATATTTTATTTCTATTATGAACTAGTATAAGTGGTAAAGCTATACAGATTTATGATACACCCTGCTATATAAATCCTCTCCTTTAGTTTAAATTTACATTGGATTTTTATTTAAAATAAAGTAAGCACCCATTTTCTACTTTTTTGAATCTCCTAAGGAAAGGACTTGGGAATTCCTTATCAAACAAACGTTGGCGAGTAAATTATCCAAATTCGGGAAACCCCTACAGTTTCTGGTACTAAGCCATATAGTGAAAAATAATATAGTGGCCTGAAACTACATTAACTCAGGGTATAGGTAATAAAGCCAGAAGGGACTGAAAACAAATTAGGATACAATCCCCGGAATCTAAGGTCAGTAATAAACTTGCGCCAAGGTCTATTATTGTAAAGAGCAACGAGTAAATGGTAGTTAGTATGTGGTATTATTTACCGCGTTTTAAGGATAATACTCACTGGGCCTGTCGAAAAAATTTTAATCAAAGTAAAATCCCTTCAACCATATTATCAAGAGACAACTTTATTATCTACGTGTCTACCTTGTGACATTAAGCAAACTACCCACTGTTTATGGCCCCCTGATTTATATCAGAATCTTCATGAATGGCAGAAGGCTGCTTCTTTGTTTTAATTCGAAATCACCAAAAAGCCTGTAACGTTGACAATTCGAGGGGTTAAATTTTCTCAATTTAATTCTCATGCTCAGCAACCTAATATTGTAAACTTATTAAATAGCGTATTTTTGGGAGCAAGGAAGAAAGTAAAAAAGAAACTTGGGGTTGGTTTGTGCATTTTACAAATAGGGGTCTTAGTAAATTGATAACAAAAGTCTATACCTCATTTATTGACTAAATAATCCTCTTAAAACTCAGAAATTTCTGCTTATTTATTTTTTAAAAAAGTATTCGTTATGAATGCAACAGGGATACATTAAGCAGCTGAAGGTTGCAAAAAATAATTAATATTAGAACTCTTTACCAAAAAGGATTAACTCTTTACTTTTTAGAGGGGTGTTTCCTTGAATTACTGTTTTGCTTTGTCAAGACCATTATACCACTGAGTTT
>JACYFI010001437.1:0-11165 GCA_020975735.1 Ophiocordyceps xuefengensis | reverse complement strand
TTATCCATGCGTACTTACTTATAAGTTTATATCCGCCATCGTGACGAATATCGCCTTTTTTAAAAGCGCTATTTTTTGTTTATGTTTTATTCAGTCAATTTTTTACAATTTTAAGGAATTCCAGCTTTTTAATATTAGGGTAAGATCTTCAAATATTATTCGGGATAAGCTTCAAATACATTCACCCTCTAATAATTTTATTTTCTTAATCACTAATGTCTTACTAATGTTAGCGTGATAGATTTTAAATAAAATTTGGCAAAGTTAGTAAAGATGGAATATTTACTAATACTCCTATAAGAATTATATACATATACTGAGATATGCAGGACTAACTTTCTATCACTCTCTCTACTTCTTTTTAAAGGCAAGGATTTTTTATGGAAAGCATACATAAGGAATTATTTCCTCCCTGGCTAACGTTATCTAACTATTAGACCTTTAGTTTGTAAAGAGTTCTTTATTTTTTAGCCCTAAAAGAGATTATAACAGTTTTTTGATAGTTTCTATCTGTATGTACATAAACCCATCGAGAATAAACTTTTTCATGTACATTATAGTAAGGAACTACACTGTTTATATTAGATATTTTCTCTTTAGTTAAGTTTCTTAATATCTACATATTTAATATTCAATAAGTGAGAAATTATCTTTATCGTATTTATAAAGTAAAGCTTTTTATTATAGGCATATTTAAGGTTTTGTCCTACTATTTAACAAAAGGGAAGTTATTAAGATAGGATTTTTTTCATTTCTATCTACTATGATATAGAGCTTCTATGATATACGTGGTTGTTGACTTTATATACTTAACTTTAAACAATAACGACTGATTCTTCTTTTTTCATTGTTTTTAATATTAAAGCTCTAATCTTTTCCAAAAATCTACTTATAAATATTTTAGGTTTACCTGACTTTCGGCGCAAGCTCTCTTTTTTTTGTCTCAGAGTTAGACTTTGTAATTTAGATTTTCTCTTACTGTTAATAACTTTTATATTTGTTTATGGGAACTATATCTTCATTTACTGAGTAAATATATTATTTTTTAATGTTTACGTGTAGCTCTTCTAAGGATCGACCACTAAGAAATTTTTCCATCCTGTGGATTTCCTGCTGATTGTTCAAAATGTACAACATATTGTCACTTTTCATTCGTTAAGATATTAGGTAAAATAGCAATTGTGTTTGGAATTTTTCTCCAGCTATAGTAATCTTTAAAGGGAGAGCTAATGTGGGGGATGATTAAACCCTCCGATGTAAACACAAAAGACGTAACTAAAAGAAAATATAACAATTGAGTGTCATTTTATAGACCCCACAACCCTAGGCAAACCGTGAGCTAAGAAAGAAAAAATTCTTAATCCCTGTAGGGAACTGCAATAATTAATATGTGCAGCTGTAAAAATAGGCTCTAGGCCCAAAGGACACGTATATAAGTTAATAAATGAGAAGCTCCTAACTATCAGGGGTAGGGTTTTATCAGGAACAGCAACACCCATTAAACCTAATTTTACATATAATGTTTTTGAAAACCCATGGCCTTCTTGTAATATATGCTTCTTATTTCTGGAGGTTTAAGCCCAATCCACTCTTAGCCTTCTGTACCTCTAAAAGGTTGTGGAAAAATGTACCCTGCTACTGTTTTATGTGCAGCTGTCTGAAACTAGGACCTAATTATGTATATGCATACCTCAGGATAAAAGCCCTAGGGTGAAAAGCAAAGGGCTCAGCCTAAAGACACCTTAAGGTTAGGAAGGCTATAATCTTACCTGTTTTGCTTTGCTATATTTGTTCTGTTTTCTATTTATCTTAGTGTTTAGTCTATTGGTGTTGCGTGCTTGTATTTTTTTTTTTTAAGCAGCTAACGTAAGGCTGCACATAACAAAAAATAAGGAACCCCTCCCTACTAAGCCAAATCGTGCTTATTTCCCCGATCCTCTCAGAGGATAAGGCTTGCACTCCTCTGATTTGGAAAATGAAAAACTAAGAAGCTAGGGGAGCAGCAAACTTTTTATTCGCTGTCACAGAAGAAATCGGGGGTGCGGAGTTACACGCTGGCAGGCTCTTTTTTTTTGGTGCGCCGTTGTGGTAGTTGTTTTTAGTGCCGCTAAAAAAATAAAGCTGGTAAAATAAAATCAGGGAACCCAGCTGGAGCATCAAGAAAGAAGTTTCTTTATTGTTTTTTCTATATCTTGTATTTTTACTTAGGCGTCACCTTGTCTCGTAAAGAATCCCTTTAGTCTGCAATGACCTTTAATTTTTTTTTATACCTTTTACCTTGTGTAAATGTTTACCTTCTCTAATCATTCTATATATTTTTCCAACTTTAATAAATTTACATATTTCAACCCAAAAAAATGATACTTACCGCAAGTAACTTATTCAAAACGAGGGCTTATGCGATAAAATCGGGGTTTTATAAGACCATGTACCTGAGCTATCTTTAGTATATCACCCGTTTTGTTAAAATGATAATTGTATAAGTTCTAATAGGTAATTATATCCCTTTTTGTTTTATGATACTTCTAATCTGGCGCTATCCCTCATTTCAGCTCTCTCGGGCTTTAACAACATTATATAGAAACAACCTAAGAGTTGTTGACAAAAACTCCAGTAACATCCAAAAATTCATCTCAAGAAATTTTTTAAAGAGGTGCGTACATTCTTACAATTCAAATATTGTACCTGTAATAAGCTCGGAACAGTATTATACTTAAGATTTCTAGTTAACAAATTTACCATTTATTTTAAAGATAAGTATACAGAACAAACCTTGTTTTATTCCATGCCCGAAATAGTATTTTACTCCTTATTTTATCTTCAATTTTATCTATACGACCATAACCCATTTTGTTTTCTAAATGATAATTGTGCTAATTTTATTTCGAGTCGTTGAAAAACCGAATCTAAATTCTTTTCACCAAATCAACCTATGTACCATTCTTTATCCTGGGCTAAGGAAATAACCCATTCCATATCGTAACATTGGTTTCTTATATTTAGATACATGATCGAAGATTCCAGTAAAGTTTAGTATTATTTTCATGTAGTATTTTTTAAGTTGTATGCCCTAGCTATTTTAACAATAGCAAAGTTACCTTTGCGTTTGATTTTCTGAAAATAGATAATCTTGTCCTAGATAGGACACGATGGATATTAAACAGGTAGTTTTCCAAGCATGTTAGCAAGATTTTTACCGGGAACAACCTGAGTTGTTTACCCACGTCCCAAGTTCCTAAAGTATCATGTGGTGACTTCATACGGAATCCTAGATATCCCCCATAGACATCAAACGTAAACCATACCTAGTTAACCAAATATAGGATTTACTAGAGCTTAACTGATATTGTTTGTGCTAAATTATACCAAACTGGTATAATTAAATTATATACCTGGGATGACCAAGAATCCCAATACTTCTAAATTAACGCCTTTTATTGTTTATCAGTGTGTGTATTGATCGTACTAACAATAGCACAGCTCATCATTAATAAATAGAAGTTGCGAGCTGTAACATGAGCCATCATTTCAGCCACCCACCGGTGAAACAGCTGATACGATTGCGCTTAATAACCCGACCTCCTTTAAGACGATAAAAATTAATTAACCGTTTACCCAGTGTCGCCAACATTTTGTTTCTAACTTTTTCATTTTAAGAGTTACAAGTAGTAGTAATTACTAATTATTAACTAATGTAAAGTATAATTAGCAGCTTTATCTATATTTTTTCTTGTAATGGCACGCTCGTACCTCACACAAAAACAAGGCGCACAGCCCTCGAAAATTTTTTTTATTTAACGTCTTATATATTTTACATCTGCCCTCTTAAGTTTATCGCTGCAATAAACGCCTTTGACTTTTTGTTTTCCCCTATTTTTACGGTAATTAATATTATTATAAAACACCTCTTTCCCCAAATTATAATGTAATTTTTTGTTTTAAGATTATTAGCTGAGTTGAATCGATGTGCGCAAACATGCCAGCCTGCCTATTGTCTATAATTTTAAGAATTATTTAGATTTTAGATCTAAACAATTTTACTAGAACAATAATTCAATATTATGTAGTAAAAAATTCCCTAAAGTATGATAAACCTATTCCGTAGCAGAATCAAAGAAAATAAACCTATAGAATAAAAAATAGTATGGGATTTACTAGTATAAGTTAATAGGCCTTAATATATAAGTAAATGAACACCTAATTCAGCCAAAAATATTTTTTTAATATAATGTTTAAATAGTCGAACCATTTTTTAGAATCATATTTGCTAACATAACTTAATATACTACAAATTAAGTTAATATTAATTAAACCAAGAAAATATGTGATTCAGTAATTACCTTGCTATAAAACTCCATCACTCGAGTATCTATATCTGCTGAAGGATGATTTAGAAAAGACACTACTAGGGTCACATTTATTTCCAATTCATTAGTATTTGGGTATTATTCCGGGGACCCTATGAGAATTAGGATATGGAATTTTTACTTTTTTTCTATAAGCCTATTGATAGTATTAAGCTGGGTTACTGTAAAATCCTCCCGCTAAGGCCTCCTGCTGGCCATTAAACCTAACCTTAGCCTAAGGGAGGTAACGGTAAGTATTTTAACCACTTTTTAGTTGTTTGCTTTTTATACACTCCTACAAGTTCCAGCTAACATACCTTATATATGGTTTAAGTACTTTGAAAACAGAGTCAGGCAAAAATTTATAGTTATTAGGTTGTGAATATTCACACTATTATTAACGACCACCTAAGCTGACCTTCTAATTTTTATAGCAGTTTCTTCAATCTAGACCGAAACGAAAGTATATGCCATTACCAATATAAACATAAAAAAAGGAATAACCCTAAAATAAAAATATAGAAGATTTTGTAGGATAGCTTTAAGCTTATATTTTTTTCTTCAAAGGCACGCTCCCGCACCCACACAAACAAATATGGCGTGGGCCATCCTTTATGGCGGCTTTCTTGTTTACAAGAACTATAAGCCCTTGAAACAAAACAGAATAAAAGCCTAATATAAAAAATAGTGACCTAGTAACAGGTATACAGTTAATAAAAAAAAAAAATACAACATTTTTTTACAAAAATATATTATCTTTGGAACTTTTAGATTTTGAAGCCTTAGCCTACCCTAAAGCCTAGACCATTTGACAGCATTTCATGGTTTCACATAATCCTTCAGCTAATTTTTTGTTTACTTTTTCAAGGGATGGGGTGTGCTGGCTGAAGAAACAAACACAAAAAAGTCAATGAAGGGACTTTTTATGTTTTTGTACATTATAAAAAATATCCTTAGAGAAAAGATGTTGGAACAATATAGGAATCACCACCACAGCTCTTGAAGAGAAGTACTTGAGTTTCCTAGTCGTTAATATCCAATTTAATACCAAAAAATCAATTTTGATCTACTAGACCAGTCTCATGGTTAATCACCTTTTAAAACTAACAAGAGTTTTAAAGTAGATACCTCACATATGTCCACCATATTGTCTAGGACTATTATTTTTATTTTAGTATAAGTTTATAAAAATTCTTTAAAATGATTCATATTAAATTCTGTTCTATATATTCACTTTGAATTTTTATATCTACCTAAGGTTTTAATAGATTCAGTGCGTATGCTTTTAAGTTCAAAATATGACAACACTTTTCTTTCAAATCTTTATATATTTAAAATATTTTCTCGAAATAAGGGTATTTTTTAATATATCAATAATATTAAGTTCACTATTTAAAATTTAGCTAAGTTCTAAGCTTGTATTCAGGTTAGGGTTTATCAGTTTCTAATTATTTTACCTCGGGAAATAAAAAAATTCCGCGATTAAACCTCAAATATTCGAATTATATATTATTTTATGATAGTTTTGGTCTTTTAAACCAAATTCCAAATTTTTACTTTTCTATTTTAGGAAATTTACTAGCAAGCTTGTCATTACTGAAACTGGCATGTCCGATCTATTAAAACCCGCCAATCAAGTATTAGAATTTGATATACTAATACCTTTACTTTTTTTTTCTGATATTTCAATCAAGTATGAGAGGTTTAATTCAATCCGAATTTAATCATTATGTTAAAAGGCATAAAATTTTAGGAGTTCTTAAGTATAACCATTTATAACATGAGTTACAGATTTGAACCTTCAGGATTTGTTGATTCTGATAATACAAAGCAATTAGATCTTTTATTTGTCTGGAATAAAGATCCATAGGCCTAAATTTGAATTGTATCATTAAGGCTAAAGGCATAGGTCTTTGAAAAAACAAATACTATTTAGTATGAAGGATAATGATAACTTGACACTTTTAGTGATCGTTTCTGTTTGGTACTATTATGGACCACTCCCTTTCGTAATTCAAACCTGCTAAGTATGAAGCAAATTTATAATCAAAATTATTACTATCATTAAAACGAAAAGTAGTAGAAAAAAAATCCACCTTTATATTTAAAGGAAGGACTTATAACATATAAATTTTGACGTAGAATCTTCTGTAAGATTTTTAATAAAATTCAAAATTAATTTAAACATTCCCCTGCTGGAAAAAGGATATACAAATAAAATACATATATCTGCTTTTTCAGCACTTGGCCAAATTTAGAAGCTGGCAGTATTTTACCTGGGCCTAAAACCAGGTTATATGATAATAAACAATAAAATAAGCTTGTAATAACTTACCAGCTCATCCAAAAGAATAAGCAATTAGTAGTCTTAACCTCGGTTGTCTCATATAGCTATAAGTAGTTACTTGAAGTTTATTGCCTCTAATAAACACTTTACTACCTGAAAGATGTAAAGCAATACTAAGCAAGTCTACACAGGTCCGCTATGCTTCTGTAATCCTCACAGGAGAGGGTAACCATAGTTCCAACCTTGTCCCTGCTCCACCTTCTATACGGCGAGAAAATTTAAGGGCCACTAAAACTTTAGGAGGGTTAATAATTCAAAAACTTTATGCTTATTTAGATCTAGTGGAGATCTTGCCGAAATAAAAACCAGTATTTACCTACTAAAACGGACTACATGTTCTTCATCCCTATACAGGGGCTTCGCATGTAGTCACTGAGGATCCCAAATCTATCACAAAATACTTTGGTTTTCCTGCAATATGTTCTCATAACTATTAGTTACCTACTTATTAATCTACATTGTCTTAAGTGGATCTATTTGTAAAGAAATTAAAAGGATCTTATAAATTTCCAGCTACGCTATTTTCTTTTTTTTATGCATAGCTTGCGCAAGCACGCTGAGATTCCCATGGCATCTATAGCGAAAGTGATAATTAACAAGTTTTACACTTTTTAACAGGCATCCTTTACTAAATTACCTAAATAAGGACAAGGCTGATATAAACCTACAGCTATAAATTTATATAAGGCCCTCAATTGAAACAAAGTTTTTTTTACTATTTCATGCTTTTTTTTAGCCAATCTATTTAAAAGTTCTATTTTTTTTCTGCATAGCATCGGCAAAAGCTACGAAAGTTTTTTTTTACAAATATTATTTTCATCCCATATGTCTAATATTAAATTCAATAAAGGATATCTATTGAAATTTTAATGCAATTTACATAGAGATTGGTTTATCTCATAATTAACCAATAAGATAAAAACTGCTTTACCTTTAGGATTTTTGTGTTTTAGTTGTTAGCATTTATCCTAACCATAAATTTCAAACCTATAATTATTTAAAACCTCTTAAAGTGATATGATAACGTTTCAACGTCTACTTAGGGTAGTTCTATTGCAAAATCAATGCATAATTTCGTATTTTCAAGTTCGTACGTAAATAAAATTTCTTTTGACTTCTAAATTTTGATGTAACCAAGCGTTAAAATTAACTTAAGAAAATTCTTTACGTTTTAAGGTTTATAAGATATTTTATCTTCTGGTTCTATTAACGGAACTATTGTCAATTCATTATATCAATATGAATAGAACATAAAAATTTTGATGTTTCTTTTTATTTTACCATCGCATCAAAATAACCGAACTTATTTAATCAGCCTATATAGGTAATCAGTTTAAATTCACAATATCTAATTAATTTAATTAGTAGGTTGCATTTTTCTAGTTAAGCCTTGCAAGAGCAATTTAGAAAAATAAAGGCATGAAACAAAGATTTTTAAAGTACATGGTATATATTATGTGAGAGTCTACAAAATTGCATAGATAAGTTAGATTATAACTATTCGAAATTTGAACGTAGTTAAATTCTTCTATATTTACCCATTTACTTCAAATAGTCCTGCAAGAATTAAAAGCGAAGAAATTTTATTTTTCAATAGTAAGAGCAATTTCTCCCGTAAAAGCGCGAGGTATGAAGCACATTTTTTTTTATTCATATTTGGATTGATCCTTTCACGATAACCTCGGTTCAGATTCAGTATTACTAAACGCTTTTCTGGCTTTTATCCTTTTTTTTCGTGCCCTCTATGTTTTCTTTATGTAAAATAAGCTCTATAGGAGGACGCCTTTTTTACCTAATATTATTTATTTCTTTTATTACCAAAAGCCCCTTGTTTTGTGGTTGCCCATAATCGGGACCCCGACCGTTAAAGGCAATAAGAGAAATTACCAAATCCACTATTAAGGGCTGGGGCATAGCACCTAAAGAAACATCATCAAAATGGCGCTGAGGGTTGCAATACTATTATATCAACTGGTTATTAGTAAGAATTGAACCTCCTGTCCACTAAGTTCTAATGTCTATTAGAAAAAATGAAAGCTTGTGCCTAATAATCCTGAAAAATGAAAGCAAATATTAAAGATAAGTTCCCTACATCTTTTAGCGTTAAAGTGGATTAAATGCATCCTTCCATAACAATGAATTTCAGACCTTAAATTCAGGCGATTTGTTTTTTTTGGTTCGGTTATCTTCTTCTAGTTTAGTTAATTAAACAGTATAAATATTATGAGGAGTACATTTACATAGGAGTGTTTTACCAGTTTTACTAATGAACACGAAAATAAGGTCAACCTACCATTGGAAAGAGTATGTTTGATCAATCAACACAAATTTTACATTTTTCGTAAACTATTCTTATTTTAGTCTCTTTAAACTATACCGATAAGGTTCAATATATCACCCATTTGTAACATTTAAAATGGCCTCAAACCCTAAGCTATAAAATAGGCGCCAAGGCGTCATTTTATAGATATATATTACTTATCTAAATATATTTCATATATATACAATATATAGTAATTTACTTTAAGATTCTAGTATTAAACCTTCATCTATCACAGTTCAAAGATTATGGGCAGGGAATGAAACGCTCTACTATGATGTTGGCATAAAAGTGTAACCATAATACAAACATAAATCTTTTTTATAATTTAGGAGTAAAATTATATAAACAATTATTATTTAGTAGGTACTAGGACAAGAAAAAAAAAACATGGCCCCAAAGTAATTACTACTTACGATCCTCAATCAGTTTTTATAATTGGAAGTTTTGATTATTTTGATATAAGTTCTTTTTCAGAGTATTTTCTATTATGTAAAACAGAACTACGTACTAGATAGTAGAAAATATAGAACCTAGTACTGATTTTGTCCCAAGTTTCTATAATTCAACTTTCAACATGTTAGCCCTAATTGCATTAATAATAAGGATGGTTTTATTAACATACATAGATCATTATTTTGCTTATGGTCTGATTGTAACCTGTTACTATACTAAATCTACTTAGGGTAGTACTAAAAAATAATTTATAATTGACTAAACACTGCGCTATAACACGCTTAATAATTATCAGGAGGATGCTTAATATAGATTAAAAAAGCAGATAAATTATTATTCTGGCAACTATAGCAGCAGGTGTTTGCATATGATTAGCCCATGATTATAGTTATCATTAATCTGCTAACACATTTGCATTAAACAATAAACTACATACCTAAAAACAATAGATAAAGATGAATATAGGTTAATTAAAATCCTTTAAAATAAGTAGTAAGTAGCGAAAGGTATTCTATCATAGTAACAGGTACACCTAAAGGATTACTAGCTCCAGCCCGATAGTATCGAGCACAGCTATTAATGCATTAGTACTAATGCTGCTAATACAAAATTAATAACAAGTGTAGAGCAAAGAAATCTGTTTAAAGGTTGTGATTATTTTACAGAGAAGACCCCTTAGATGACATATAAGTATAAATAAATTTTTAATTTTTACTTTATATTATCAATATATTTAGACTTATGTCTTAATTTGTGAAGCGCGCTTTATGTGATGAAGAACCCGCTCACCCTGGCTTCGCGAGCCAGCAGCACTTCAAAAATTGTAGGGGTTATCGGGTTAAGCCTTTATTGTGGTTAAACTCGACTTATTAGTCGTGAACGTTCTTAATCCTATTTACTGACTGCTTTGTCAGTTAAAGTACCCAAATTTAAGTTCGCTACAAATAATTTAATTCAAGGAAGCTATCTATTATTAAAATGTCTTTGTATTTCCCCTTCTTTGCCCTCTAAAAAATAAATATTGATGTCTTAATGGAGCCCGTAATTCGTTTAGGGATATTTTAAATTGTCTATACGGAATGCTTCCTTCTTGTAGATTTTTTTTAAATAATAAAGTGTAGGTGAAAGTGTATTTAAAACCCATTCAAAGGATGTTAACCATTAAAGAAGAAAAAATTGATAACTAGTTTGGTACTTCATCAGACTTGAACTAACACTAAATTGACGGACGTTATGAAGGTAGTATCTATTTTTCTATTGTATCTAATACTAGGTTCGAAATGGTTTCTATAAATTATTTATGTCCATTCTTTTGGTTTTAATTTGAAAAACGAAGCCATCCCATTTATTACTTTTTAAGCAAAATGAACCTTTCGGGCAGGTAAATCCCTATTCAGTCCAAATTATTCAGAAAAAGAAAATTAACAATGTATAATCACTATTGCACTATAAGTGAGTTTAAACACATCATTATATTCATGTCTTTAGATGGTATTTCAGTAATGTTTTAATTATTTGTGTCAAATTATGCATAGCCTACGAAGTTAATTGATTCTTCCTTGTTTGGTGAGAAGAAATATATTCATGAATGAAATTAGAAGTGGGAATATAACTTTCCTTTGTATAATTCAGTCTATTTCATTTTACTAGTTTACATGGTTCGGGGCGTTTTCAAATCCTTAATTATATTTATACC
>JACYFI010001436.1:0-10433 GCA_020975735.1 Ophiocordyceps xuefengensis | reverse complement strand
AGGTAGTTTATAGGAGCAAATAAACTCATTAACACTATAACTAAATATGAAGAACACCGAGGATTAAAGAACTACATAAATTATCTATATTTGGGTTGAGTGTAGTTATTCACACGCTATTTTATTTTGTATTTCTTACCTTGATTTTAGCTGGGTAAATAATGCCAGCCTTCTAAATTTTGGGCGATTGCTGGAAAGATATAATCGTATTTATATATCGTTATCATGCAGGATGAGTTTTAATAAATTTGAATTCTATAAAAATTCTCAGAGACTCTACGCCGAAAATTTATAGATGATAATCTATCTGAAAAGTTACAAGGTAGGATTAATTTCCTACTCTTTCGTTTCTAAATGATAAGAATAAATTGATTTGAAATTTGATCAATTCTTAGCAGGTTTAATTGAAGGAGGATGGGTCCATTAGTAGTACCTAAAACAGAAAATAATCCACCCTAAAGGTCCAATGATAATATCCATTTCCAATACGAATAGTATTTGTATTTAATAGACCTATCCCTATTCAGCTGTTAATGATACGAATCTAAATTACGGAGCCAAATGCGATCTATTTCCAAGAAAAAAAATGGATCCTAAGCTTATTATATATCCGATAAACAAATCTGAAGGTGGTAATACTAGTAACCATGTTATAATGGTTACTTAAGAACTCTTCCAATTTTAATGCTTTACAAGAATACATTTGATTGTGTAACCCAAAACTTGATTTAAAGATATAGAAAAAAAAAAGTAAAGATATAAGTAATTTCTAAATTCTAAATGAGTTGATTTAGGGAGGGTGTTATAGATCCAGACGGGGGCATATTTGCAGTCAGAAACTACCTTTGGTAGTTGTAAATAACCTAAACTAGGAATGTAAATTTGATAATGTCTCAAAAGACAAAACGATCAATAATAATGAAGTATAATTCTGGAATAATTTGAGTTTAACCGGATTTTTATTATTTATCCACGTAAAAAGAATTAGATGAATAAACCCCCCAAACTGAATACAAAGTTAAGAACTATTAATGTAATAGGTAAACTTATATAATTAATTGGGAAATATATTGGAAAAATCCCTTTATTTTCTAGTTCAAAATATTTGAAAATTATAAGATTCGGCAGAAAAGTGTTTGTCATATTTTGAACTATTTAAACAACATACGAACCAAAATCTATTAAAAACTATACGTAGAAAATAAATTCAGATGAATAATAATAGCAACAGACTTTAACTGAGATCATATAAAGAATTTTTTATATTATATAAATAAAAATAGTCCTAACAAATATGGTAACAGTATTTGAGAATCTACCTTTAAACTCTTTTTGTTTAAAAGGTTATTTAACCATGAGACCTGGTCCTCAGTAGATCAAAATTGATGTTTGGGAGTAGCAATGATATAATAAGATAGAATCTTACTAATACTTTCATTCTTCGAGAGCTGTTGGTGGCATCCTATTATTATTCCAACGATCTTTGTCCTAAAACTCATTTAATCGTAATAAATTACCATAAAGAAGCCGTCTCTTTCATACTTTTGTTTTGTTTCTTCAGCAGCAACAGCCCCTCGTATGCAAGTAAAAAAAATTAGCTGAGAATTATGAACCATGAACTGGGGATGTCCATGGTCTGGCCTTACAGTAGCTAAGCTCAAATCTAAGTTCCAAGTGAATTGAATTTTTGGTTATAAATGTTGTATGATTTGTTTTTAATTTATAACTGTAATCTGTTATGGGGTACGTATTTTAATTAAGCTTTATTTTGTTTTTGTTCAAAGGGCTTATAGTTTCTTGAACAGGAAAGCGCTAAATAGGGAATGCAGCGCTTTTTTTTCTGTGTGGGGTGCGGAGCGTGACCCTGCAAGAAAAAAATATTACCTAAAGCTATCCTACAAAAAATCTCATATTTTTAATTTTTAGGTTATCCTTTTTTTATTTTTATATTGTAATACATATACTGTCTATTGTCAGATTGAAGAAACGACCAGAAAATAGTGGAGACGTTAGTGTTAAACAATATAGTGTGGGAATTTCACATCCTAGTATTAAGTTGCCTGAACTCTGTTTCTTCAAAGTCTAACTAATATAGGTTTAGCTGAACTTGTTGGATAAGTGTATAAAAGAAACAACGAAATTTGTTTAAAAATACTTCGTTACCTCTGTTTAAGTAAGTTAGGTTTAATGGCAGGCCAGGGGGTTAGAGCGGTGAGGGATTTTACAGTTCCAGCGTAATAATACTATCATAGTTTCTTATGAAAAAAGATAAATTGCCCTGATCCTAATTCTAATCGGGTCTGCAAATAATACAATACTAAGTGATTGAGCACAATAAGGGACCTTAGTAGTGCCTTTTCATAATCAACTCTTCCGCAGATAGTTAAGATACAGTCGATGAGTTATTAAGAAGCTATTACTGATTACATTACTCTTTCTATATTTCAATAATATAATTTCGAGGCTCTGATTAAGTTGTGGTTTAGCGAAATATGATTCTTGACAAAATGGTTGAAGCTTAAACATATATTAAAAAATATAATTTGGTGTATTGTCATTTTATATTACTTAAGACCTAAATCTATTCCTAGTAAATCCAATAGATTTTTTCTATTGTATTAGGTTTAATTTTTTTAATTCTAGGCCTAGTTATATCGGTTATAAAGAGAGCGATTTTTTAACTAAATAAATATTGATATGTTATGAAATGTATTGAGAATTAAAACTAATAATCTCGTTAAAATTATTAACTAATAGGCAGGCTGGCATGTTTCACATCGTTTCACTAGCAGAATAATAAATCTTTAAAACAAATTACATTGAAATAATTAGGAAAGATCTCTATTAAAAGTCTAGATTACGACTAAAATAGGGAAAAGTCAAGGGTTTAGTGCTGCTATAAATTTATGAGGGCAGATTAAATGATTAAAAAGCTTTAAATAAAAATATTGAGGGCTGCCCGCCTATTTTTTGCTGTGGGTTGTCGGCAGGCGTTGCCCTTACCAAGAAAAAATATAGAAAAAAAGCTCTAATATAGCCTTACTATTTAGTTAATATTTAAATTACTACTACTTGTAACTCTTTAAAGAAAAGTTATACAAATGTTAGCAACACTGATGGTTAAAGGGTCAATAATTTACGTTTAAAGACGTCCGGTTATTAAGTGGATCGCTACAGATGCTTCACCGGTGGGTGGGCCTGAAAATTGCTTGCTTCAATGTACAGTGCAATCCTTCTATATTGTTAATACATGGCTTGCTATTGTGCGATCAATACACCACACATGCGAATAAATCAATAAGTTTAAATTAGAAGATATTAGATTTCTCGGTCATCCCGAGGGTTTATATTTTAATTATACCAGGTGTTCGTATGAATTATTACAACAATATCGCTAGGTCTCCAGTTAGAACCTATATTTGGTACATAGGTATTGGTTGACGCTATGATGTCTATAGGAATATTTAGCGCATTGTCTCGTTTGAAGTTCACCCAACATGTATACCTGTAGGACTGGACGTGACTTAAACTCAGGTGTTCACGGTAAAAATCTTGTCTAAGTGCGTGGAAAAACTTCTCTATAGAATAGGTCCACTCGGTGTTTTTACGGTTTGGAGACAGTCTATTTTTTTCAGGGAAAATCAGCAAGTAACCTTGCTATCTAAAAATAGCCTAGGGCAATTACTAAATAATTATAATGATTAAAACATACTTAATATTACCTTAATTTCTGATCATTTTCCTAATATAGGAACCAATCTTACAAGCGAATATAACGAATTTGGGTTATTTCCTAGCAGGATGAATAGAAGGTGAAAGGTTGATTTTGGTGGAGTACAAGAATTCAGATTGTCATTTTCAGACAAATCCTGAAATCCAATCAGACAATTTTATTAGAAATAACAAAATAGGGTAATGGTCGTATAGATAAAATTGAAGATAAAAAGGAGGTAAATATATTGTAAGCATAAGAACAAGGGTTGTTGATTTATGTTATCTCTTATAAATGTAAATTTGTTAACTGAACTAAGTTTCATCAACTGATTGTGCTTTAATTTACATAATATTAATATTAGGAATTTACAACCCATTTAAAAGATTATCTTGATTAATTTTTGTTAGGCAGGGTTTTAGTTCAAGCTCTTGGTTGTTTCTATATTTAATGTTGTTAAAAAGCCAAGCGATGAAATAGGGGGATACCGCTCAGATTAGAGTTAGTTCTATAAACAAAAAGGATAATATGTTACCCATCAGGAAACTTATACATATCTATTAAAAAAGGGTATTATTTAACTCAAATAGTCAGGTAACATGGTTTTTAATAACGCTCCGCGTTTTTATCACAACAGCTCGTTTAATAAGTTGACTTTCGATGAGTATCTTGTTTTTTGGTTGAAAATATGTATATTTTTAGTAAGTTAAAAAAGTATATAGAAACGTTTAGAGACGAGGGTAACATTTTACCAAAGTAAAGTATAAAAAAATTATAAGTATAAACTAAAAGGGCGATCTTCCAAGGACAACGGACGCCAAAAGAATTAAATACAAGATTAGACAAAAAAATAAGAAACTCTTTTCCTTTGAGCTCCAACTCTGTTTTCCTGGATTTCTTATTTACTTCTTATTTAGCGCAGTAAAAAGTATACCCACAATCGGCGCACAAGAAATAGAACGCTAGCCAGCGTGTAAACTCCCACTCGATTCTTTTGTGCACAGCATAAAATGCATGCTGCCGGCTTTCTAGGTTTTACATTTTCCCATCAATCAAGAGGGTGCAAAGCTTATCTTGAAGAGATCGGGGGACAACCATAAGGGCACGATTTAGCTAGTGGGGAGGTTGCTTTTATTTTTTTTCTATAGTGGCAAGCTACGCTTAGCTTGGCTAAAAAAAAATATACTAAGGGGCACTGCCAACACAATTTGGGACTAAATACCATAAATAAAAACCACAGAAAAAATCAGCAGCAATGCATTAAATATAGTTTCCTAACCTTAATACAGGTATTTAGCCACCGTTTGCGCTTTCACCCTTAGCTTTTATCCATGAGGTATTTGGCATTATACATATTTAGGATCTTAGGTTCAAAGGATCAGACTCCCCTAAACGGAAAGCAGGAACATGTTTCCCATTTAGGGTACAGAGATAAGAGGGGGAATTAGGGTTAACCATCAGAATAGATGCCATTATTACAGAAATCACAAGTATGTTTTGTTCAAAAATTTGTATGTAAAATTACGTTATGGGTCTATGTTTTCTGATAAAGTACCCTGATGTAGCTAGCTTTTCATTTATTAACTCTACTTGATAACCTGTCCTTTGGGCTAGAGCTTTATTTTAAGTGCCAACATAAATTTCATTTTGCAGTTCCTTACAGGGATAAAAATTTTTTTCTTCGGTTAGCTACGAGCACGGCGGGGTCTATTTAAAATGACTCCTTCATGTGTTTTTCATTAGTTTCCGTTTTTAGTTACAATCGGAGGTTAGTTAATCCACTTAGCTCTCCCTATTAAAGGTTAACTAATGCTGGAGAAATCTTACAATTGCTTACTACATTACTTAAGGATAAAAGGACAATATGTAATTTTGGAATTAATCAGCAAGGAAACCCAACAGATGAATCTAGTACGGATCCTAATATGACTACAGTATTCCATTAAAACAAGTAATATATTTACTTAAGTAATGAAGATATATTCTATTGAATAAAAATATAATTATTAAGCATATACAGAAAATTAAAGACAAGTCTAACCTGCACGACATAAAAGAGAGTTTTAGCGCATAAAATCAGTTTAAACCCTATAAATATTCAAAGTAATTTGGACAAGGATAAGGCTTCTAAATAATAAAAACTAGAAAAAAGATAAAATGCAACGGGGTATATTGTTTAATTAATAATTAATGAACACGTAGTACAAAACTAGGAGTCGTATACATCTTAAGCTAATAGAAGAAAAACTATCTTAATACTTCCTTTATAAATAGTAGAGCAAAATCTATATTGCCTATATAAAAGCTTTAACTTAAACTACGATAAAGATAATTCTCACTTTTGAATATTATAACTATGTAGATATTTAAAACTTACACTAATAGGAAAACGTCTCTATATAAGAAATGCAAGTCCCTTACTATAGATGTATGAAACAGGTTATGTCTCGCGGGTTATGTACATACAGAAGAAAACTAAAAAGCTGTTTTCCTCCTTTCTAGCATTAAAAATTAAAGACAACTCTTTACAAAGTAAGGTCTTAATAGTTAGACGTTAACAGGAGAGAAATAATCACTTTTATGCCTTGCCGGCATAACAACCATTTTTTAAAGGCGTAAGAAGAAGATATATAGAAGCTAGTTCTGCGCATATTCCGCTAATATGTATATAATTCTTATAGAGAGTATTATAAATAATTTCCTCCTTTACTAAACTTTCTCCAAATTAATTAATGATCTATCAACGCTATCATATGGTAGAGTGATTAAAGAAAATGATAATTATTGTAGAGTTAATGGGTATTCTGAAGCTTATAGTCCTCAAAATAATTGAACATCTACTAATAATAAAAACTGAAATTCTAATAATTGTAAAAAATTGATAGATAACATAACAAAAATTAGCGCCTTATAAAAAAGGCGGATATTCGTTACGATGAGCGGGATATAAACTTTATAAGTAAGTACGATCAAGTAACAGCAGCAAGCTTAAAATACGTTAAAGCTTTAAATCAACTTACTATAAGAAAAGGCATTAAATAAAAGAAATATTAAAAAATTATTGTAATTATAGGGTTGATGAAAGGATGTAGGAAATTAATTTTAATGACTTATTCGTAAAGTGGAGTTGTTTACTAATCTTACTAGGATCATACATTTCCCCTATAACAGTTGGAATTTTAGGTAATTAAGTCTGATACCTAATATCTTTGTAAATGATCAGAAGGACAGATAAGCCAAATCTAGTCCTTGTGTTAATACTTGCAGTATAAATACTTTTTATGGGAAACAATAGCGATTAAACAATATATAAAAATGTTTTGATGTAGGGCTAATGGCCGGTGACGGTGGTATTGAACGTAAACCATTACGTAAACAGTCCATACAATACAGACCTGGTTATTAAATTATCTAATTTTAAATCTAATAATTATTAATTATGCTGGTTGGGAACTTTTTGCTAAAGGTAGTATGAGTTGGAACCTGTCTAAGATGCTACTGAAAAGGTGAGGCTGACTGTTATTTGGGTTGGTAAAAAAAAGGAACGAAAATTATGAATAATTAAAAATATTTGATAATTTATCCCATCCTTTATACTCAAAAAAAATCTGTCAATATCGCCTTTAAAAACCCATGGGTTTACTAAAAAACTCAGTAGTAAAATTACTTTCCACAAGAGATACCCTAATTTTGAAGAGCAATATGCTATTTAAATGCTAATTTTAAGGCACCTATTAACTTAAAGCTTGATTATCTGGTTTTAAGAAGCGGGAGGATTGTTTTCTATTCGTAGATCGGAGCAAATTCTTCTCAATGGGGACAAAATTACGACGTTATGTTAATTAAGTTATATTAAACAGTACTTTTGATAGTATCAAAGTAAAGTTCTCCCCTTATGATAACTGTCTAATTTTATAAGAAAGTATACCAGAAGAGGCATAGCAAACAATAGTGGCACATTGTACTACTTCCCTTTGTTAGGGGAGAAAGATTCGAGTCTTTTAGAAAAATTCAAAAAAATTTTTAGTAACGTGCGTGTTTCAGTCACCCGTGAAAAATTCCATACGTTGTTATCGGTTAAAAAATATTATAATTAATTTTTTTTGTAACCGGAGGAGCTTATATGTTTCTTACACTGCGGAAAAAGATAAGGTAAGTGATAAAATGTACCCTACCCCATTTAAGTATCCGTGGAACCAAATTTTAACTAAATTTTCACAATTTTTAACGGAGTAGGGTCTCGTAAGACTAAACTTGACAATCGAAAAAGTTTATTTAAATTAAATTCATTAGGGTTTAAGTTTGTAGTCCCGATCCCACTTGCGAGAGCAGTGTTTTGTCTAATGTAAAATATTTTGAGACAACTTAAAACTGACTTTACTATCGTAGTTGCCAAGATAGGCCCTCATTGGAGTAATTTTTTATTTATCTGCAATCTGACTATATGCTTTGACACCTCACTATTATCAGTTGAATTATTTGACCTTTATATATAATTCATCTACGTATTTACTAGATCTAAGTGGAGGTCTTTTAATCTTCTTATAAAATAGATGAAAATAATAATTATACCTATATCTAATTACTAAAAAACTTAGATATTAATATCAATCAGCAGAAAACTATAAGGATTCTCCAGAGACTACACGCAACTCAGTAATTTCGCCTTTCTTACCATATTTTCCGCTGCATTTTTTTTTTTATTATATAATAATTAGAAGTACAAACTGGAACAGGAAGCTGGTACATTACACAAGAAAAATAAAAATACTCGCGCTAACCAACAGCGCACAAAGGATTTTTAATAACTAATATTTAAGGAATAACAACTAAAAATACTAATTCTATCCTGGATTGGCGGGGAATAATAGATAAAAGGAATTTTGGATTTAAAAGGAAATCTTCTTCTTTAAGATTAGTTATTAAAATGCTATCCGGAATAAGATTGCAAATGAGGATTAAGAATGTTTGAACAGACGTATTCAAAACACTTCACCTTATTGGGAAAATATAATTCATAAAAACATAAAATTTTATAGCTACTTATTTAATAGTCACTAATGAAAATATTAATGATTCTATTTTAGTTTAAAAATTAGAATGGTATAAATTAGAATTAGCTGTGAATAGTTTAGAAAGCTTGTGTAATTTATATAAAGTAGATTCATTAAACCTGGATATAATTATTAAAGTTTAAATGACTTTCTTATTTTTTCAGGATTAATTTATTGCAAAAGGTTTTTAGTTTTTTCAAACTTTTTTATTTGTAATAGGAACATTGAATTGTAATCCTGCAAGGTTAAGCATAATTAACTTTTACATCAAATTTAATCCTTTTAATGATTTATGAACTCCTATTGTAAAACCTATACCAAAATAGTAAAATCTCAATATATATAACTTTCAAAGTTTCAATCAGTTAAGCTATGGACATGTTTGTATGAGTACTTTTATGTAAATGGATGTACTTGTATTAAGTATTTATGGAGTTTAGTTTTAATAAAAAACATTTTAACAGTCCGTGATATAAAAAATTCAAACTTTGAGTACTTTTGAAATATAAAATTTATTCAGGTTTTTTGTTAAAAAATGAATTCAAATACCAGGAAATCATCTTATGAACTTAGATCTACTTTTATTAAAACTTGGCCGTTTTTTACCTGTGAGCTCTTAAATCGAAGAGATAGTCCAGAAAGAGGGCATTTTGCCCATTATGATTTCTGAAATATCAGTAGTATTATATTTTATCGCAAGCTGTGGCTATTTTTGTTTTAATATGCTAATAGCTCAGTTTTATCTTGCTTTCAAGCTTGGCAAACCTTTGCCACTTTAAAATAGATATGATTTTAACAACATTATCTAACAAGAGTAATAAATCTATTCATGCTTAATAATTTTTCCTTTAAGGCGCAAGCCCTTTCTGGGACCCTGCCACGCTACGGAAAAATATGTTACAAAAATTGCAAATTTTGACGGGCCTTCACTTCGACTCGCGTAGAAAAGAATTTTTAAGGTTCATAAATAATAGTTGGCCCAGCGCTTTGTTTCATATTCCATCGCGAAGCACCCTTAGTGAAGTACCCTGCTCGCATGGCTCTTACGCGGGTAACTCAAGTTAATAAAAAATGTACAAAAAGTAATCCTTTACATGTTCGTTATATAAGGTAGTATTGATTTAATACTTATAAGTAAGTATAGTAGTGATAGCTTATTATTTATATTATCTATATCAAATTGCGTTTGACTTCATCGCTCGTTTAAATTATCTTTGATAAACTTTATTATTAAACTCTGAAATTTATAAACAAATAAATGTATTTCAAGGAACAATCAACCTTTTAAATTTTTAATTATTTCTTTAAAATCTTTAATTTAATTGGCTAAATGTTACTTTATATATTTAAACATTAAGGTAATTACTTTTTTGTTTAACTAGAATCTATTTTAATTCATTAAGTTGAGAATATTGATATGAGGTAATAGAAGGTTAAAATATAATTAAATAAAAGAAGGGGTTTTTCAAATACTAAACCCCCTAAAGAAAACCTAAAACTACGAAGAATACCTATTTTGACACAAGATTTAAAGAGATAAAAAAAAAAGGCCTCCAGAGATAAAAAAAATTTACCTAAAATCTACCAAATGAAGTTTAAATTCAATATTAATGATTTAATATTCGATTGTTCTGAGAGCCTACAGGCCACCAAATCTATTAGCCTTT
>JACYFI010001435.1:0-12520 GCA_020975735.1 Ophiocordyceps xuefengensis | reverse complement strand
AAACTTAACTGTTTTAGCCCAATACTATAGTAAGTTGCTTAGATTATTATATAACTCGTGAGCATTAATTACTAGTATTAAGAATGTTTATTTAAATAGAAATCTTTTCATTAAAATGGTTTTTACTTAGAACTAATTACACAAATTCCTTATTTAAGAACTAATGACAAGTGGTCTAGTATCCTTCCAACACATTTCCGCCCTCCCGGTTGTAATTGTGTCTAAAATGTAAGTCAAATTCCCTTATGAAATCGTGTCATAGTTTACAAGTTTTCGGTTAATATGATTAGATCCGTTAAAAGTTTTTTCGATGCTTCTATAGCTTAAACAAGCGCTCTGTGTAACGAAGGTAAAAAATTATGGCTGTTCAAGCCTATCGTCCTTTTCGAACTTAATAGAAACCTTCTTAATTTTCACTTAACTAATAAATTTCGAGGGGAAACCTCTAACTTCTGTATCGAAGGCTGGTCCTACCTTTTACATACCGACGGAATAATTGCTTATTAAACAGATTTATCCTCAAAATAGTCATATCAAATATTGTGACTATTTCCATATTAGAACACACGGTTCATTTACGGCTAACTTCGGTTAAGCCGCCCGATTTAAATTTAAAAAAGATTATAATTTAAATAAGTTATAATGGGTTAAATCTAACCTCCTGAAATACTAAGAGCTTTTCTTAACTATATTCTCTCTATTTTCTGACAGCTTGAGTCTTTTTTCATACCTAAATAATTCTACCAGCTTTAGTTAAAAGTAGAAAAATCTAAGTTTTCGTCTAGTCTCAATATTGTAAAAAGTCTAACCTGATTTTTACATGTTTACACGCTTCGCAGTTTTAGCTGGTAATATTTGCAAAGCTTTTGGGCCGGGATAAGGATTTGTTTTTTTCTAATAGTTAGTGCTTTAGCTAAAAGACAATTTATCTTTACTTTCCTGCTACTAACTTCATTACCTAAATCTACTCGATCGACAATATTCGTTTTATGCTTTCGAAATAAGATTTTTAATTTAAACTTAACTAGTTTTTCTCCATATTGTTTAGCGCGAGCCCCTAACAAAGAATAAGGCGTATTTTAAAATATTAGATTCAGGTTTAACCTATGATCGAATAATTGCTGTTCTCTGTTAATCAGTTCTTCTGGCTTCCAACAAAATACTCTAAAAATTTGTAAAAGTACACAATTTAGTATGGCCCAATGTTTTAAATAAACAGGCATGGAATTAGGTCTTAGATTTCTTTTAGAGCGCAGCGCGCCACTTTCCCTTTAACTAACCACCCTACCTCATTTTTTGCAATCTAACCATCTACCTACATTCTAACTATTTACCCAATTGACCGTTAATTATCCATTTTTGATTAACCTGATTTATTTTTGGTTATCTAGTATAACAGTTTGAATTTTTCTTGCTGGCTGGTTCGTCAGGCAGGCAACCAAAAATTGATATTATATAATTTTTTATAAGAGTTATATTGTAAGATGTCCTGATTGTTAAAATATCTTCCTCCTAAATTTTGTTTTTTGTAATACGGTAATACTTATTTAATCGTAACTCTAATTCTTGAGAGAGAGAATAATAAAATTAATTTGTAATTGCATTGAGTCCCTTAACAATTGAGGCCTGCGATATCTTAAGCTAATAATTAAATTAATATAATTTATAAGCCCACCAACATTAGTTCGATAACTTCACACCCTTAAGGTGCTTTGGCTGCAATAATCCATTAGTAAATCTAATATGATTTACATTACCCAGTCAATTACCAGGCCATAAATTGTATTACTAACTTTACTTGTTATGATTTCTTTAGACGTTCCCCGGCAATTTGACTGGGTTTAACTGCAGACTGGTCACTGCATGACAAAAAGGCTGTACTCAACCTTTACATCCTATGTTTATAATTCAAGAATATCTTTGGTGCCCATCGAGCTAAATACTTACTGATAAAATCTTCATGATCCCCCCAATTTGTACAAATAAACGGTTATACACATGTCATTGTTCTGAGGATTAAATATGTAACCCTGCTAAATATTTACTTAAATTGCCTCTAACTATTATAGAGTTTCGCAGAAACACAATCTACTCCTTTACCGCAGAATTTCTTATATGTATATAGACATATATAAAATAGCCAGCTCTGGTGTAAGCTGAAGTCTTCTCCTAATAATAATATACTATCAATTATACTTTATTATCCTTTACGCAAATTAGATTAAATCTAAACTCTGCTTTAATAATGGAAAATATTTTTTATTATCTTTCACACTTTTTAAAGGTTTTAGCTAACTGCTGGTCTAGTAACTCTCATTGTGTTTAAGGCTTCTGCTGGTTAACATTTATCAAGAATACTTTTTCCTTAGTTATCGAAGTATTAAATAACATCGACTTTACACACCTATAAGGCCCTTTAGCTGATTTAGCAATCCTTTGCGCGTGTTTTTCTAAAAGTTTATAACCTTCCTTAGTAACGATATTTTATACTTCTAAATTACTGTGGTAATATTTCTCCTGTTGCTGCAATAGATAATTCGAATTCTAGCTTGCTCATAAA
Source organism: Ophiocordyceps xuefengensis (assembly GCA_020975735.1). Taxonomy (NCBI): domain Eukaryota; kingdom Fungi; phylum Ascomycota; class Sordariomycetes; order Hypocreales; family Ophiocordycipitaceae; genus Ophiocordyceps; species Ophiocordyceps xuefengensis. Next base: position 9,960 of record JACYFI010001435.1, on the reverse strand, counting down.
GTATAGGTCCCTTCTCTAAAAAAAACTTTAAAGTTTCTCTGTATGTTTATTTAGCCTAGAAAAGAATTTGCTCTTATTCTAGTACGTTATATTGTGGTTTTAAAAAGTTAGACCTAGATTGTTTACTCTTCTTTATAATCCTTGTTTCTCTACGTAATAATATTTTAGACGTATACATAAAGTAAAGTTACTAATATTTCTATCTTTAAAAGAGCGAAGCTTGGCCGTGAAGGAGGTGTTATCAACAGAAAGTTAAATGCTTACCAGCTATTTAAGATAATTTATAAAAATCTATTTAGCTTTAAATTTATAGAGCTACCCATTCCCTTCCGGGGATTAGTAGATTTTATTTATTAAATTAATTTATTCCATCAAATATATTAACCCCTTTCTTTCTTCCGCGAGGGGATAGGCCGAAGACCCCAGTGCATTAATATTTTGATTCATCTCAGATAACTATTTTTTTTGAATTACGGTGTCAACCCTGGTAGGTAATACTTTTACTCATTATAGGCTTGCGCCTTAAATATATTCTGGTAATTGACATCTTTAAAATTATACTTACTTTGTATTAAAGCCTATTATGGGTAATAAAAAATAAAATGTGGTAACCAAAAAGCTCCCTCTTCTCATGTGCTGCAACTTATCTTACTTAGTCAGTGTCAGGGAGAATAAATAGCAAGCTAGCACGTTTTTTTATATGTTAATTACTATTTAATTAATTCCTCTATCAAAACCCCAATTACCCTAAAGACCCTATTGAGTTTAATTGTGACGTAGTTACTTTATTAAGTATCCTTTCGAACTAAGGCCTACTATTCTTAGCCTATAGTATGGCTACGCTTGCGCGTAGCTAGGCCATTTACTATTTATAAGGCCAACCCAACTTTAGTCGATGAACGTGCACATCATTATAGGTTTTTGGTCGGACTCGCCCATTAATACTATACGTAGTATCATCTTAGTTTAACCTTACGCACAGTGATTACTGTGCCACAAATATGTTTACCATATTTGTTGGTCTTGGATTTGCTTTAAGGCGTTTTCCTCGTTCAATTTGATGTTTATTGCAGAATACGGTTCAATTTCTAAATCTGGCTATTTAAGCTTCTTACATCTTTTTCTTTACCAGCTATCACAGTCATGTTCGGTCCTTCACGGTACACCTACCACAGTTCCTTCCGGAGATTACCTACCATGACATCCCCGTTTCGCATTTTATAATTCCGATATCGGTAAATTCACCGTTGCCTCGGGTCTAACTCTTAGAGACACTTTCGTTATTTTAACGGCCCGGTTTTACTACGCATATTGCTCGCATATAACGTTAACTTGGTGTCCGCAATTATGGCAAAAAGGTACGTTCCTTTTTATCGAACGTGACCTATAAAACACTATTTATCGTTTAGTACCCTTTTCATGGTACTATTTTCACTATCGCTCGTTGGCTACTCTATTTAGCCTTGTGAGGAAGGTTCCCCAATTCTTTTAAAGAGTTTTTTACCGTTCACTTTTATAGGCTACTCTATTTTCACTTTACGGTTATGGCAATAGAATCCTCTTTTTGGATTTACTTTCTCCTGAAGTTACTAAATATTTTTCAAATCACTTTTCGTTAGAGATTAGTTTCTCTTCAGAGGCTTATTAACTTTGAGGAAGTTACCCCACTATTTCTGCTAATCTGCCACATTTAACCTTTGCGACTTTAATAAAACAAAAGAAAACAATCAGGAGATAAGCAGCTCGCTAATTCTAAGATATGAAAAAAATTTGTTGCATGGCTGGAAGAACCCAGTAGACATTTTCGTAATATTTTTTAATAGTAATAAAGTTTTAAAATTTGCCTTAAATAAACTGCAAATAAAGAGCTTTAAGCATGAAAGAAATAAGGTTAATTTTAACCCAGGTTTTAATCGAGTCCCTTTCACCAAGAGCCGAAGTTTAAAAAAATATTGGATTTTTTATTTGCCTATTGGATAATAAATATTTCGATTTTTTGAATACATGGGCATGAATGCCATAATAGTCTTCTTTTATTCTTATTATAATTAAAGTGAATAACTTCATATATCTTTTGTTTTTAAAATGTATTTCTCAATGCTTTCTAATAAGGGTATTGAAATTTCGGTTTTACTGTGAATCGAAAACAGGAAAACTTCTCCTCCAAGGAAGGCGCTTTTAACCACTCCAGCCATTAACCGTTGGGATCTTGGAATCGTATTAGCTGTTAGGCAATATAACACTAATACTAATAAAATATAAGCGTAAAATAACTTTCAAGAAGTATTATCTTTTAAAATTGTAAATCAACCTTCGACCTGTAATTAATTAAAATTGTGAAATATAAGTACCCTTCAAATACTAAGGATTATGCAGATAAATATCGCTGTTTGGCAGCACAAAAAATAATACATATACTAGCTTATGTTTACTGAGTAACCCCTATCGAAAAGGGCGCAAAAGTCACCTATCGAAGATAGGGGTATGTGACCTGAAAGAAATAAAGCAAAGGTAGCGTAGCACTACTGAAAAAATTTTTCATGATAAATAATAAATTATTCCAATTTGTGACCAGGCTGCATTGTGTTTACTTCTGAGAGCTTTGGTACGGTTTTCCGCTCTGGCCTTGCCCCCCCCCCCATCTCTCGAGAAGGGAGGTGGCGTGGCTTGATTCTCTTTCGGATACCAGGAAAAATTATGTATGCCTTTCTTCTGATACGGTGTATAGGTGAAACGAAGCTAACTTAATTTAACACTCCTGTTAACTATGCAGCAGTATGCCCGATAATAAGCACCCAAGCAACTAGCCTTCTTATTTTTTCATACGTACCAAACAGCCTGGCGGGATTTCAAATCTACAACCTATTTTGCTTGAACATCCTCCTTGAACATCAAGTTTTTTTCTAATCCTGGATCCCTTGCTTTCCACCCCTACAGGGTGGCTAAAATGTCGCTAAAAGCCTACAAGGGGTATGGTTAGCCAACCCCCGATCTCTCTTCGAGATAGGGGTCAAGCAACATTTTTAATCTTCGTTAATAACGGTAACCAATAGGCTTATAAGTGTATAATAATCTATCTGTCCTTAGATTTAAACTCAGAGTAACTGGATTTAAAACAACGAAATTTTGAGGGTTGAAGCCCTTCCTATTTTACAATTAGAACACCTCTTTATTTTTTTAGCTAGCTACAAAGCGTGACAAGGACCTAGGAGGGGCTAGAATAAGTTTAGCTAGGGTTATTAAAAAGGCCAACTCCCATATAAACAGTCGTTTACAGAACTATCGATTTCTACGGTGTGGTTAAAACAAACGTAATAAAATTCAAAAGCTTTACCACCGTTCAAACCACTCGGTCCAATTCTCTAATCGGTTCATATAAGGCCGTCCCGTTATAAATGCTTCTTTAATATATCCTGTGATGGAACTCAATGCCTGCTTTGGTTGGAGTTTCCCCCTCCTCTATAACTTTTTTCTTTACCTAACTTCTAAATCCTAACCCTTCCTTTGCATCCCTTATTTCCTGCTTGCGGCGACACCAAGAATACAATAATCGAAGCCTAGCCAACAAAGGTATCGATAGCCACGCCAACTTATAACCATATCCATTGCCTAGGGAACAGGTTCAGGATAGCTTATGGCAGCGATCAAGAAGACGGACCAGTGCAATTCTCGCGAAATTGCGAACGCCTGAAGGTATTGCTTTCTCAAGAAACACTTTACCGATTAGTTAAGGAATCTTATACCATATATATTTAGAGTCTTGTGGATGCTATTATTTACTATTATTCAGCCAGGCTATTCTTACAGGGGTATGTAACTTCACGATGATCTGTTATTACCTATTAGTAAGTAATGCCTACACCCTAATCTATTAATCTCTGGTTCAAAGAAATGGATAAAAAGCGCCCTAGAAGCCAAGATCTTTATTTTTCTTTTGATTGTTTTTGCTTGTTATTTTACAGCTTTCTTAAGCGAAACAGTTTCCAAGGAGGTATAAGAGTTAGTAGGAAGGGCGAGCAGCAAACAGAAGCTTACTCCACCCCAGTCGTACCCGTAGAAAAATAACGCATTAGATCAAGGAGTATAAAATTCACACTATAAAACAGCTATCTTTGAACTTTTACATTAAAATGGAATAAAGGATTTGAACTTTAAATCTGTGTGGTAAGACAAACGTTCTACCATTACTAATTTTCACCCTCTTATTTTATTTTATAATTAATTACAGACAGCATCCTTCTTAATTTATTTTTTAGCCTTCATAAAAATAAATAAGCAGGTGCTTCATATAAATATCAACCCACAGAGACGCAGGACCAGCAGCTGACAAATCACGAAGCCTATCCTGTACTATTACTCACACGGAGTCGTATAAAGAAAAGAATTTAGGTTTATTGTTGGTGGGAGAAAAAATACGATAACCAGTGACCATGGGCACATACTTTTTTCTGTTGTATGCCAGTGCTGTACCCTATTTTTTTCCCTAAAAAACGTGCAAAATAAAGACGCAAGCTATTAGATTTATAATCAACAGGGCTATTTGCTTGAAGTATATAAACATGCAAACCAGGCGGCCCCCTATTTTTGCAGGATCGCGGGAGGGGAAGGAGTTGAATATAAAATTCAGAAACAAAGGAAGTCTAAACTGTGAAGCCAATTCGCGTACGAATTTACTATTAGCGAAGCCTTGCTTTTGATTAAAGTGTTGTTATAAGAATTTTTAGATTATAGAATCACAACAAGGATAGTCCCTTTAAAAATAAGGGAAGAAAAGATAAATTGTTTATAGCCTAAGATAAGTCTTCTGTTTAAAGAACTGAACCAAAACCTATCTTAGTATTGTCATAAGTGCAGTATCGAAATAGAGTATATATTTAACTTTTAGCTTAGACTGCTAAGCAAGCTAAACATAAGTACCATCTTAAGGCTGAAAAACCAGAAGAGAATGATTATATTTATAGCATGCTTTTGCTAAAAAAATAACTTTATATAATGATTTTAGTTGCTTTATCTGGATCTTGTTTTATCGTAATATCTTAGAGCACCCTCATCAGTCGCTAATAAGAAGATAGAATACTAGCAATAAACAATCATAGTTGTTATAAGAAGTATACAATATATTTCCTCTACTGTAAGTCATGTGACTTGTTTCTGTCCATCACTACTAATCTGCATTATTACTAGTACAACATAAGCATAGCTGTGTTTGGTTTCTTAGATTTTTATTTATATTGTAGTGGTAAACCCTAAACCTTCCTTCTTTACTATAGATATCTACCTAATTTTCTTTTGATAAGTAATAAATAAGTTGTTAATTTTACTATTATAAATATTTAAATTGCTGCCATATATGGTAAGGCCAATATTGGCTGTATGCATAATTTAATAATATGGTTAAATAATTGCTAAAGGGATACATTTCAATTATGCTTTGTTAAAATTCGACTTGTTCTTTATTAATTAATATCAGAAATAAAATTAAAAGAATTAATTAGAATACGGCCCCTTAAATATACAATTAAATAAGAGAAACCTATAAAGGTTAATCCGTAAATATATTAAATAAGAGGAATATATAAGATGCAAAATAATCCTATAAAAGACATAAGAAGATGCTATAGGATTTTATTAAATTATACATTATTACCGAAAAATAATGCAAATTAATCATTAAAAACATCTAGATATTCCCTATTTTATAACCCATTAGAAATACATCGTATAAGGGTCGAAAGATCCAACAAAACACCCATTTTGGACTTACTGGGGCTTTTTTTTTTTTTTTTAAAGCCTAAAAATAGGGACTAATATATTTTATAACTTGTGGCTTATTTATATTTTTTTGTGTGTGCGCAAGTTTTCTCCTACATATAAGCATCCTAATCCCTTTGGCTTTGCTCTTACTCCTAGGCTTGCGCCACGCTAGAATACTAATCCGAAAGCCGCTTTAGCCTACAAGGGTATCGGATAGGCCACGCCACGTAAAACCATATTTCATAAAATCCTTAGGGAACAGGTGTTCAGATAAGGGGGGTTTCGGATCACTTCTTTCCCTGCTGGGGATGTTATTGAAACATACTTCACCCCTACTCTAGAAATAGAAAATAACTACAAATTCCACTCCACACCTTTATAGAAAAAAGGAGTCTACATCCTGTTATGAACTGATGCTGTGCGTTTGCGTATTTTTGTATATTTTTTGACTAGCCAGGCTTACTTACAATACGAAGAATAAAATGAAAAATAAAGGAGTAGCCTCTGCCTCACCCTAAAGTGGCTAAAAATATGTAAGCGAAGAATTCTTAACACAAGCTCTTGTTCAATTAATACCCCGTTACAAAGGGTCCTTCGTCTCAGAAGGCTTTTATTAAATCATTAAACGCGGTCTAGTCAGACTCTGAACTGAATATCCAGAATATGGAAATCTTATAAGGGTCTATTCTATTATACTATAGCCCGTTTTGAGCCATATTTATTTGTATTGCTTTCGATATTTTTACTTGCTAGGTAGGGCGAAGCCTTCTCCTAAACTAACGGAGCAAAGCTAGGATTCAGCAGCTCATATTGAACATATAAATAATAATTCTACATAGAGACTCAACACAAATGTTTATAGTATAAGGGATGGAGATGTCGTGTTAAAATAACAAGCAGTTTTATTATCAGTAATTATTTAGAATTTAGGATTTTTGGTGCTCTAATCCTGAAAACCGAAAGGTTATAGATAAAGGGCGATTTTGCAGAAGTTAGAAGGCCACCCTAGAAGGATCACCTATAGGGCACCATAATAAAGAATTTTTTTAGGTTTGCCTAATTTAATACTTGCTAGCCACCCACCTAAAGACAAGCTATCTTTACCTAGCTTCCCTTTGGCTTTAGCTTCGCCAGGCAAGGGGATAAAGCAGTATGGATACGCATGTATGCATGTTTCACCAACTCAACCAACAACACCTAAAAATTTAATTGACCTCCTTAAATACATTATAAATATCTTTAGGATTAATTATACTAAAGATTCTTTTTAATAATATTGAGTAGGATTATTGAATTTGTTATTGCTAGCCAATAACAATGAGCCTTATGGTATAGTAAGGGCCTTTTAGAAAATATTTTAAGTATGAAAATCAATTATGAAAATACATATAGAGTCGCTGCAATGACAAAGTCCTCCCATCTAATCCCCATCCAATAATCTGGTTTCGAAATTATCAATTATTATAAGCTCGTTTTATGCCACATTTACATTGTACGTTTTTTTTCGGCGTTTATTGTCAAATCAACCATCCAAATCAGAAATCCACTTTCCTTCCTCTTTTTTACTTCCGCTTTAATTCTCCGCGGCATGAGTTTATCGAAATTGCTTGTAGGGCAGCCAAGCTCATCTTAGATCTAATCTGAAGGATTCCACATTGACATATTGAATTTTGGAATTAGCTTCATCTTCGGAAATTGGTGTGGTACAGTAGGATTACTAGGATCAAGTTGGAGGCTGATTCTGATTAAGGTTGTTACTGGAAGAGATGTGGATGCACTTCTAGAGCTATTTGATAAAACTTCATCCCCCTTAAGTTTGACTGAACCGTCTTGTTCAAATATTATTCACTTTTGGGAGTATCGAAACCAGACAATTGGTAATCCGTCGCTGCTGGGTAATTTCTACCTCACAGGTTCTATACTCCCGACGCACCCATCAACCGACCTATAAATTCAACTTGCTGCTCGACATTCCTCGGGGACCTGTAATCAGACTAAGCGGATCACCTGCTGACGGGAATATGCAAATCGGATCCTACTTTGGATTTTCGCTCATAGGTATGTTATTCAGGGGTCGGATTGTCAGTTAGACCATTCTTCCTTTGGCCTGTGATTCAGAATATGATCCATTTGCGGTGTTTTCTCCTTCAGGCACAAAGTATTCAGATAGGGTCCATTATTTCTCCTTGGTGCGGAGTCCTCCAGGATTGAAGTACAGTAAGTGAGAAATCTGTACCGACTGGGCCGTTTCTAACATAAAAGAGTGAAGGTAGTAATAAAAGATATCTCATGATTAGAATTTGTTGTTTATCATATCATTCCATTTTAGTATCTTTTTTTGTGCAATGATTTAATTGTATATCGTTATTTATTTTTAAGGACCCTCAGTAATACATCGAGAAACCAATAAAAAACAGGTCATACAAGTAAAACAAAGTTGTCAGTAAAGATAACTCGATTTCAGTCAACGTAAAATGATGGGTGAATAGCTGGTTAAATACATAGACGCCTAATAAATTCTGTCAACAGGCCTCAGCCTATGAAATGTACCTATGATAAACGATGGAAACCCATTAGGAACCCTGTCAAAAGAAAGAGAACAAGTACCACATACACCCATCAACCATCTATTGTAAATGAATGAAAAACTATATTCTATTGGCTGTTAAACAAAACAATGTGTACATGTTTAACGTTTTTATACTATTTTCAGAATAAATTCTCATTAATACGCCTCAGACTAGTTTCTTAGTGTTTGCAATAATTTTGCTTATTTATACCACAAAGTTTTAACATATTAAATATAAAATCCACCTTAATTAAGCATAGTTTGCGCGTTACCAACAAACGTTCTTTATCTTATATATGAGTGTTGAACCTAATCTTATTCCTAAACTCATACGTAAACTATAATAGAATTAGGCTACTATAAATCCTTCTAAATTAATTTAAAGAGCTTGACTGGGTAGCAACCATAATTAATATTATTTTTAATATTAAAAAAAATTATAAGAGTTCCAAGGTAAGCTACTAATGTTAAAAATACCTTAAAAATATAAATATCTAATTTATTTTATATATACTTTTATATTAAAAAAGCCTTCATTTTTTACTTTTCTTTGTTTACTTGTTTATAAGGAAAAAGTAACGTACTAAATAAGCTAATTATCTCCTACTTTTATTCATACCTGGGATTTAAGAATTTTGTTTTACTACTTCGGTTGTTATACTTTACAGCCTAATAATCTCTTGATACTTTAATAAAATTAATAATCTCTACTTATACCTTTAAAGGAATTTTTTTGAAGAAGAAGGATTATTTAATCTTGTAATATCATTAAATTATATACAGTAAATTCTTCTCTGGTCTATTTAAGCCTTTCCAACTTTTTGCAACATCCCTTATATAACCCCTAAAATTTTTGTAATAGACTTCATCTCCCGCAGTGTTAGTAATAAGAAACTAAAATTGACATTTGATAAAACCAGTGTATAGTTTACTTAATTACAGTCTTACTAAAGTAACCCTCTCCATCTACAAATCCAGCAAATCGTATTAGATCTATTTAATATCATAGTTATCAATCACTAAAGGCGTACACATTTTAAAAATAGAAAGGAATTTTTAATTTATGCAGAAAGCATTCTGGTTTCATTGGATCCTCTTTATATTTATAAGGCTTTCATACATACCTTTAATTCAGAGCGTGCTTTGCCTGGTTAAAAAGTAAAATTTATAATTGTTTAAATAAGGGGAGATAAATCTTGCCTCTTTTTTTTGAGTCATAAAAAGGTCATTTAATCAAAACTGAGTATAATTTTTTTAAGCCAAATTCCCGTTTCGGCGGGAGTGGGAACACTATAGCTTGGCCCTTATTTTATATTACTTACTCCATTAAGTTCGTACCTTACCCAAAGAAAAGTAGAATTTTTCTTACGTAAATAGTATCTCTATTATGTATCTATTTTAAATGTCAGGTGTTACATTAAGCCTGAAACGTGAGGAACTACTCTTTTTGAGACTTTAAGACCTAAAACTCCCCTTCACCTCTGTTATAACTTTGTTACTTCATAAGGAGGTTAAGATTCGAATCTTTGATTTCGTACTATAAAACATTCTAACCCAGTTGTGCCCAGGCTAAATATATTAGATCGCTTATGGGATTTTTCGGGTACAAAGAGGCCAGTTTATATGGAGTAACCAAT
>JACYFI010001434.1:0-14125 GCA_020975735.1 Ophiocordyceps xuefengensis | reverse complement strand
TATCATACATATAAGTTGTGGTAGAAATTATCTATAAATTAGAATGTGGGGAGTTTATAGTTGCAAAAAAATTTACAGATGTTGTAATAAAAATTATACCTATATTTGAAATAATTAAATTTACATTGGTTATTAAAATTAAAAAATACTGAAGATTGTTAAGACAAGCGGCTTTACCTTATGGAAAGAAAAACCCATTTACCAGAGAAGGGTAAGATTGATTTAATGAAGAATAAAAGGTAGAATTGGAACTGAAACAATTATATTAGTATTAATATAAAGGATTTCTTAAAATTAAAAAGTAAATAAGGTCGAGTGCTTTAACACAACAGTAGAATTAGGGCTCAATTTACCTTTTCCTATGGTATAAACCTATTAATCCTTTCGAATTCCTTTATTAGATACAGTAAATTTAATTATCTAGTGAGCACAATTACTTCGCCCACCACCTGTTAATTTACTAAGGAGGACAGAAAAAGCAGCCCTTTAGATGGGACATTTTTGCCAGTAAGTATTGCCTATAGTATTCACTTGGTTTCTATATGAGTTACCTTTTTTGTGTTTAAGTGTTATAGAATAATTTTTTTAATACATATTTAATGTTATAACATTTTAAGTTAAATTGAATATTTATATAAACCTGAGCCTTGTAACCTGAAAATCCCCATAACGCTTTAAACAATATTTAGCGCCGTGTAAACTGTTAAAAGATTATGTTACGAAATCTAAGATTCCATCTTACCCATCCCCTTATTGAGTAAACATGGTTTTACAGGTGGGTTGAAGGGGAGTTTTAGGTTCTTAAAGTTCTTCGAAAAGAGAAGTTCTCCACGTTTCAGGCTATAATGGTAACACCTGGAAATTTCAAACTAGAGTTAATTAATAGAGATATCTTATTAGCCTAAGACAATAATTATATTTTTTTTGGGTTAAGGTACCAATTAATGAGTATGTAGATAAAAATAAGGGAAGCTATAGGTCCCAACTCCGCACAGGATTTGGGCTAAAAAAATTAACCTCTATTTCTTGGATAAATACCCTGTATTGCTTCAAAAAAAAGCAAGGATTTCTTCTTATTTAAACCAAGCATAAATTAACTTTTAACCAGGTAAAGCAGCTCGGATTATTGAGGTATGTATTAGAAGCTTTTTAAATTAAAGGGACTATGAAACAGAAATGCCTGTCTGAATAATTAAAAATCGTTCCATTTTTAATTTTTAAATGGTAAACCACGCTTATGATGTACACATGATATAAAGATCCTACACTGATTTCCTGGATTGTAAATTGGCAGAGGGTATTTTTTCTTAAGATCATAATTAATAAAACCATACAACTCGTTATATGTTATTTAAGTTCTTCTCTATTACTCCAAATGCGAGAGTGAAGTTTTATAACAACAAATTTATGGGTTTTATTAGGGTGTGGAAAAGATCTGAGAAAGCTTTTAAATAGACCAGATTAAGTAAATTATCGCTGTATATCAAATTTAATGATATAATAAGAAAAAAAAATTGCCTTTCTTTCATAAAGATCCCTTTCAAGGTATAAAAAGTTTAGAGATTATTTAAATTTTAGTTATAAGTATCAAGAGGTTGATAGCTGTAAAAGATTCAATTTAACAACCGAAGGTTATTATAAAGTAAATTCTTTAAAGTCAGGCTATAATAAGAAGTAGAGAGCATTAATTTAAGCTATTAGTACTTATTTCTAATAAATGCAATAAAAACAAAAAAAAGTGAAAAAGAACTGTTTTATTTTAAAGAAAGTATATTAAAAATTAGAATTATATAATTTTTAGACGTTTTACTTATGTTAGATTACTAGGAACTCTCTATAAATTTATAATATACAAAATAATATTGATTATGGGTTTTGTTTACAACCAGCCAAAGCTTCGTTTAATTAAAATTTAAAAAGATATATACTGTAGCCTGCATCTAATTTATGGGTTAGGTATGATTTAGAATAAGGATAGGGTTCAAGACTCAATATAGCATAAAAAGGTTTGTTGTGTAACGCAACTATTGCTTAATTAGGTGAGTCTTTATATTTTATTGATATTGAAAACTTCTATGTGTAAATAGCAAAATTATTGACATATAGAATAGTCATGAGTCAAATAATGAGAATATCTGAAATGTTTATAAAACATACATGGTAAACTATTTTTGTTCAAGCAATAGAATATAGTGTTTTTCACATTTACTAAAGTGATGGTGTATTTGGTACTTGTTCCGTTCCCTTTGGAACAGGGTTCCATGGGGGTTCCAATACGTTACATTAGGTACAACTCTTCATAGCTGTGGCATCTATTGAAGAATAATTATCACTATACATTTTTACCAGATCACCATCATTAAGGTTTATGAATCCGAGTATATTTTACTGACACTTTTTGTTGATCTTGTATGATGTTCTTAACATGTCTCGATTGTATTAACTGAGGGTCCTGACATAAATAACCGATATACCAAAATTAAACATGTACAAAAATAGAATACTAAAAATGAATGAAATGGATAAATAACAAAATATAATTACGATATTTGTACTATGCATTCATTTATTTAGGAAAGCGCAGATGGTAACAGATTCTCATAGTTACTTAAATCAGGGAGGGGACTCCGCAGCACAAAGGAGAAATTATGGGAACCGTATTCTAATCTTTATGCCCGAAGAGAAACAACCCCAATGAGATCGATATCTAATACTAGGGCGCCAGAAGAAGAAATGCCTAATGAATCCGACTCTTGTAACTAATACCCTACATGGAGAAATACCAAGTAGATCCCAGATCTGCTTTATATCGTAGATAGTTGATCGCGTAGGTTCCGTGATTACAGCCCGGAGAAAATTCAGGCAGAAGGTGAATTATTCATAGCTCGAGTATGACATGGTCGTCGAGTATCACCCTAGTGAGAGAGCAATCCGTACCAGCACAACCGGATACCATTTATTGTGGTTTCAACTTCCAAGTGAGATATATGAACAAGCGGGTGCGGTGCAAATACTTTAGAGGGGGGATGAATTTATTCCAAATAGGACTGTAAGTGCATCACCAGTCCCCTTCAGAACACCTTTTTATCAAATAATCCTTACTTGATCCCAGTAATCCTACTGTCCACACGAATCCCCGATAAGATGAAGCATGAATCATAAATTCAATAGCAAAGATGATCTGAATCCTCAGAATTGACACCTCAGGAGGCTGGCGCCTCGAACACTTTGATTAAATTCATCCGCGGGAGAATGAAAGGAGTAAAACAGAGGCAAGAAGTGATTCATGTATTTCTGATGTTGATTATGAAAATAAGGTCCGAAGATAGAAGATAACCAAATAGGTTAAATGTGATAAAACAGCGTATAAACTAATGAAAATTCGAAACCAGATTATGGTGGGATATATTGATTGGCGACTTTTCCATTTGACCGAAACTCATATATTGATATCAATCACTTGTTTCACTATAAATTATTTTTTTAAAGAGCTTTGCATAAATACCCATAGGGGCTTCATCGTATTGGCCTTGCAATAAACAAATTGAAATAAACCCTACCTCATATTATTAAAATAGAATCTGTATAATTATTTAAAGAATATTATATGTATTAGAGTCATTAATTTTTAGTGTTGTTGGTTTGGTAAGGTGTAAAACAAGCATACATGGCTGTATCCATACCCTCCCTTTATCCCCCTTGCTGCGCAAAGCGTAAATTGGCTAGAAGGAAGCTAGGTTAAAGTAGCTTTCTTTCAGGTGGGTGGCTACGCAAGCTATAGATCTGTGCAAACCTAAAAATATCTTATATGTAGGCCCTATTAGGTGGAGCTTCTTAGGGTGGCTTCTTACTTCTGACAAGATCCCCCCTTTTATCTAATACTTCGGTCAGGATTTAGACCACAAAAAATCAAATTCTAATTAAACTAATATAAATAAACTAGGCCGTGTTAATTAACAAGATTCCACTTGCTCACCTATACTATAAACACTTTCGTTGATCTTGTAGTATTATTATTAGATGTTTTGAATAGATGAGGCTCGCTTGATCCATTAGCTTGCTCCGTAAGTTAGGAAGAAAAGGGCTCTTTGCCTACTAGCCAATAAAAATATTCGAAAGCAAAATTACAAATAAAATTATTTAAAGCGCACAAGGTTATAATAAGCTATGAATTTTCCATCTGGCTTGTCAATTCAATCTGACGAGCTCGCGTTATATTTACATAAAGCCCGGGCTGGCCGAAGGGACCCGCTTTACGGGGATTTATGAATAAGAGCTTGTTGTTAGAATTTTCGCTTACAATAGTTTTTACACTTGATAGGGGAAGTCCTACCTCCTTTATTTTTTCATTTATTCTTTATGCACAGCTTACGCTACCTAAGTAAAAAAAATATACAAACATACGCAACTGCCACAAAGGATTCAGTCACACTAAAATTGATGTAGATTACTTTTTCCCTATCCCAATGGGTTGGAGGAGTTTGTATGTTATTTTCTATATCGAAGTCGGTATGCATGTAAGTGCTTTCACTTAACCAACAGCAGGGAACAGGAAGTTGTCGAACCCCTTATCTGATACCCTGTTCCCTAAGGATATATATGGTATGGGGCGTGGTCATTCGAACCCTTGGTAGGCTAGCTTCGATTAGTTATTCTTGCTGTGGCGCAAGCTAGGATAGTAAGCATGGCAAAGCGAGGGATTTAGAGCTTATATGTAGAGATCAACTGCACACACAGGAAAAAATATAAAGTGAGCCCGTTTAGATATATTTTAGTCCTATTGGCTTAGTTTTAAAAAAAAAAAGAATAAAGCCGCAGTAGTCAAAAATGGGTTTGATTCTTTCGACCTTATACGGATGTATTTTCTAATGGTTATACAGTAGAATTTCCTAAGATGTTTTACAGTATAATGCATATTTTTCGGAAAAACTTGCTATAATTTAATACAGAAAAATCCCTATATAGCATCCTATGTCTCTTAATAGGATCATTGCTCTATTTTCTTTATTAATACTATTTAGGATTCACCTTTATAGGTTTCTCTTATTTAAATTTGTTTATATAGGTGGCCGTATCTATAAGTATTTTATTTATTTCTGATGTAATAAATATAAAACTAAGGTAATCTACAATAGCAATAATTAAATTAGTAATCCTTTAGGCTATATATTGTTAAACAAGTATTATTAAATAATGCGATACCGCCAATATTGCCTACTATAGGCAGAATTTAATAGGTTAAATAGTAAAATAAACCATCTAATTTATTACTTACCACAAGTAAATAATAGTGATATTATAGCTAAAGTCAGAAGTTAGGTTACCCGACTACCAGTCATAAATAAAAATCTAAACCAACACACAGCTAATGTTAGTTGTTTACTAGGTAATATTGAGATGATAATGATTGACAGTAAATCAAGTCACAATGTTCTACAAGTAGTAAATATGTATTATAATACTTCTTAAAATATTATGATTGTTTATTGCAGTATAACTTATTATTACGAGTGATAGGTGCCCATAACTAATTCGAATAAAACAAGATACAGAAAAGCCATAATATTTAATATTAAGTATTTTTTAGCAAGCAAGTATTAAATTGACATCATTTTCTTTCGTGTCTCTCTGCCCTTAACGAATAGATACTCTATGTTTACTTGCTTAGCATGTAAACTAAAGTATAAATAATCTACTTATTTACTACATGCAACTTAAATGGACAAGTATAAGGAATAAGGTTTGGTCTAGGTCCTTACTGTAATAAGACTTATCTCTTAGGTTAACAAGTTATCTTTCTTCTGTATTTAAAGATTTCGTTGTTGTAATCTATATTCTAAAATTGCTAAAACTAACCACTTTTATAAAAACAAGGCTCAAGCAATAGTAAATTCTAGCAAATGGTCTTTCACAGTGCTCGCTCTGTTCTTGATTTAATTTAAACCCTTCCCCTTGCGCCTATCGGCAAAATAGGGGCGGCCTTGTTTCGCATGTTTATATACTTTCAAGGAATGAGCCCTGGTTCATATAAAATAATAGCTTGCGTCTTTTTTGCAACGTTTTTAGGAAAAAGATGGATACAGCGCGTGATACAACAGAAAAATATGGTGCATGCATGTATTGTATTTTTTCCACCACCCCAACAATAAGCCTAAATACTTTTCTTTATACGCTCGCGTGTGAGTAAAGTAATAGTAGGCTCCGTGAATTTAGACGCTGGTCTGCTTCTCCTTTGTATGTTTATATAAGCCTGCTTGAATTTTATCTTAGAAGGCTAACAAATATAATAAAAGGGAGCTCAGGTAATAATTATTTAAAATCAAATGAGAGGAATTAGGTTCAATTGGTGGACCGTTCTGTCTTACACCCAAGATGATTAAAGGCTTCAAATCCTTTATTCGCAATTTTTTAAATAATTCAAAAGATAGACTTGTTATAATTCGTGAATTTTATACTCCTGATTCTAATGGCGTTTTTTCTTACCAGTACGGGGATGGGGTGGTACGCTACTTTTCCTGGGCTACGCTCTACTAAACTCTTATACCTCTTGAGAAACCTGTTCCTTAAAAGCTTGAAAATTAATAAGCAAAAAAATAAAAAAAAATAAAGATCTGCTTCTGGTAGCTTTTTATCCAATACTTTGAAACAAAATTATAGGATATTTAGGGTGGTAGCTTAGGTACCTAAAGTAATTAAGATCGAATCGTGAAATAGCAGATACCACCTGGTAAGGGAATACTGGTGATAAAGTTAGTAATATATTAGGGCATCCAAAGTATCTTAAAGTATATATGAGTTATAAGGATTTCCTTACTAACTCGTAAAAGTGGTATTCTTGATAAAAATTATCATCAGCGTTCACGATTCACTGAGGAATTGCCTCCTATTCTGATAGCTGCATAAAGCTACTGAACCTGTTCCTAAGGAATATGAATTATGTTAATTCAGTGGCGTGGCTAATTCCGATACCTTTTGGTAGGCTAGCTTGCTCGATTAGCTTATTGCTTTGCTGTGGCGGCAACTAGGGAAGTAGCATGCAAAGCATAGGATTAAGGGTTTAGAAATAGTAAAGGAAAAATATAGACGGGAGGGGACATCCCAACCAAAGCAAGGATTTAAGTTTAAGAAAGGTATATATAAGACGCCTTTAAAGGACAGGCATTAATATGTACGATTAAGGAAATTGACCGAGTGGTTAACGTCGGTAAGTTTGTAATTGTATTAGTTGTTCAAACCCCCCACATCCAGTCTCGAATCGGAATGTCTCTATAAAGGCTGTTTATAATGGGCGGGTTGGTTTTTATAACTCTAGCTATCAGCTTATTACTGCTCCCCTAGCATCCTGTACGTGCGTTTTGCAGGTAAAACAATAAAGATGTAAGTCAATTGGAAAATGCGAAGCTTTCCATCCTTCAAATTTCTTGGTTCAAAGTCCAAGTTACTCTTGGAGTAATAAAGAACAGACTAGATATATACACTTATACCCTATTTTAACCGTTTATTAAAAACCTAAGTAGAATGGTTTTGCCTTGACCCTGATCCCATCGAAGAGATCGGGTGGCTAACCTATACCACTAGCTCGGCTAGCCACATTTAAGCCACCCTGTAGGGGTGAAAAGCAAGAGTGAACAGGATTGAAAAATTATGTACCTAGAAGATTTTAGCAAGGGTTGTTAATAAAATCGTGTTAAGGGCCTGACTGGTAAACTATGAAAAATAAAAGGCTAGGCTGTGGGTGCTTATTATTCTTGCAATACTGCAATAAGTAAGGAGGCAGTGTTTACATTTAGTTAACTAGTTTTTCACTATACACCGTACGAAGTAGGCGTTACATAATTTTTCCTGTATTTGGTAAGAGATCAGCCACGGCACTCTATCCTCCGAAGAGATCGTGGGGGGGAGTGCAAAGGCCAGAGGGAAACCGTACGACTCTCAAGAAGTATACTCAATGCGCGCACAAATGGAAAATTTTATTCATGAAAATTTTTGCATAGGTGCTAAGCATCCGTGCTTATATTTCTTTTCAGGTCCACATACCTTATCCTCGAAGGGGTGCTTTACGCTTCGAAGGGTGTACTGAACTAAAAAGTAGTGATATGTATATTTTGGTGCTGCAAGGCCAATGATATTATTCATATCTTAGTTTTAAAGGTTATATATTTCACAAATTTATCAACTACATTAGAGGGTCGAAGTGTAATTTACAATACTAATTAGATAAATTAAGTTGACGTTTTAGATATATTTTGATAAGTAGTAGTGCATAATGCCTAAACCTAATACGATGTCAAATCCACAACGGGTTTGGCTGAGTGGGTTAAAGCCGCCTTCACTTGGGAGAAGGTGTACCTTGTGGTTGATTCACATGTTAAGCCTGAAAATACAATAACCTTACTTAGAAACACTGTAGAAATACAGTTAAAAAACAAAAGATATATAGTATAACTTGTAATGTATATAAGTCATATAAAGGAAACTATTATGCAAATTATGCGCCATGGTATCAAAAAGAAATATTTATATCATCAGGCCCAATGAAAACTCCAATATATTTAAAGTCGCTCTGTGAAGGGACGATTGAAACCCCTGGCTTAATTAAACCTGAATTTCTGTTGCTAAAAGCCTCTTTATTTTGAAGTTTATTTTAAGAATTTTAAACCTTTATTATTACCTATAAAATAAATATGGAAAATTGTCTTGCTCTGGGTCTCCCAAGCCATTGCACAAATTTTTTTCCATATCTTAGAAAATGTAAGGGAGCTCGTATCTCTCTGTTGCTTGCTTATTTTGTTTTTAAAAGTTCGCAAAGTAACTGTGGGCAATCGCAAAAGTTTGGAAGTAATTCCCTATAAGGTTAACATGGAGCTCAAAGGAATCCTTATAATCTTAAACGAAGTTGAATTGAATCGATCTTAGTTAACTCTCAGGAAAATAAAATCTAAAAGAGATTCTATTATAAAACGGGTGAGTTCGAAATAGGCAGTAGCCTCTAAGTAGAAACGTACCAAAAACTGGTTTAAAAAATGGGGAACCTTCCTCACAAGCTGAAATAGATACCATGAGCGGATTAGTGAAAAACTCCATGGAGGGAACTAAAGAAAGATGTTTATAAGACAGTTACGATAAAAAGAACGTACCTTATGCATAAGGTCCACCAAGTTTAACGTTTTAGAATGCGAGCATATTGCTAATGTGTATAACCCGTGTTAAAATAACGAACGGGTCTAAAAGTTTTAGACCCGAAGCACGTGTATTTACCATAGTCAGGGATTATCAAAGTCCGAGCGGTTGATTTAGCTAATCTCGGAAGAACTGTGGTAGGTTGTAAGTCGAAGGCAACAACACTGCCCTTGAAGCGTGTAAAAAGAATTAAAGATGTAAGCCAATCTTTAAAGTATCCAGTATATAGAAAGTTGAACTATTCTTGCAATAAACCATCAATTGACGGGAAACCTTAAAAGCAATCTAGACCCAGCGAATTTATAGTAACATTATTGTTGCACAGGTAATGACTCGTGGGTAAGGGTAAAACATAGATTGATATACTAAGTATAATGGGCGATCCGCAGCCATCACTAATAAGGTTGGCATTCCCATCAGACTTGAATGTTGGTTGCTTTAAGTATAATGGCTAGCTTTGACGCCTGAAGTAAACGCTCATAATTATAGGGCTTAAAGATAATAGTCAGACCTTATTACCGGAGGGAAATACAGATAATAAATACGAAATTAAGCCAAGTGGGTTCTTATGTATTTTAGTTTATAGAGAAGTATAAATAGAATTAAAATATAAAAAAACTGCTTAGCATTTGCTTAATTTTTTACATCTCCGACATCTGATAAGTGAATTGCAGCAATGAGAATTGAGTATACTTTGGTTACACATTTTAATTATTGGGCATAACTGGGCTTTAAATAAAGTATTAGTTATGTAAAATTGTATCCAGATATATATTAGAGGCGCAATGATCCAATCATGAAAAAAAAGATATTAACTACCAGTATGACACCCGTAATCTCATATAAAAAAGTTTATCTGGCATAAATTTTCAATTATTAAATGATTGAGGGCCTCGCCCTAACCCTCACGGGAAGGAAAATTAAGGGTGGTATGTATTGCTGGTTAATAATTTAAATGTAAACTTACTAACTCCCCGGAGGATATGGTACTTATAAATTTAACTAATAGATTTTATAAATATAATGCTGTAATGGCATTTAAACTTTTATTAAAAAAACACCCTTCACGGCGCAAACTCGCGCGTCTTTTAAATATATGAATATTAGTAACTTAACTTTATGTCTGATTTAGAATATATTACCTGATAAGGAAGCAAGTTATAAACAAGAGAGAAAAATACTTCTAAGACTTTTAAAAACACAATTATAAACGTTACTAGAAAGGCAAATATGTTTCTCAGGCTATAACATACAAAAAAACTTTAACAGTTTTTTTAGAGAAGGACGTATACTTAATAGGAAGCTAGAAATCAGATTATCTCTATTGCCGCAGCCATGAAAGAAATATACCACAAAGTAATTAGAATTACAAATTATCTACTAACCGAAAAGGTATAAAACTTTCAGAAAAACACGCGGCAAAGATAGCTAGAATCAGCTATAAACCTTAACTAGGTGTTTAAAGTCGATGTTTATTAATACTGATACTAAGGGAAAAAAGATCTTTTGATAATTTAACAGACAGCAGCTAAAATACATAGGTGTTACTCCTGAGCCAGCGTCAGCTAAGCTTTAAAAAGTGGAAGATTAGATAAAAAATTTTTAGTTATTTAAAAGCAGAGTAGTATTTGTTTTAACTTGCTAAACCGGATAATAAGTATATTAACGGTATACTTACTCATTTATAGGGAATGAAAGCTTCAGCTTTACCCAGACCTTTTGGGCCTATTATATATGTCTTATTATACATGAATAGAAATGTCGTACAAAGAAGTGATTTGTTGCCTGCGAAATCCATAATACTAGGCAAATTTAAGGTCAAATATCTTAGCAGGTACTTTACTTAATCCTCAGACACGATGGTGTAAAACGGTTTTATTTTTTAGTAAAATTGGGGGGGATCCATAAGATTTTTATCAGTGATATGTAGACTGGAGAGCAAAGATATATCCCCTTGAATTATCAGCATAGATTGTAACGGTTGAAGTAGGCTTTTTATAGAAGGTCAACCCTTCTGCAAGTGAACCATCCAAATTCGGGGAACTCCTAAAGGCAACATAACCAAGTAAGAGTAGATACAATTCTTAGGCCTCAGCAAGGACTCGGGTGAGGTAAATTCGATTATTGATATAACAATGGATTAATCCGCAGGCCAGCACCTTTAAAGGTGTGGCAGTATCATCGACTAATGTTGGGTTGGCCTATAATTATAGTTATATAATTATTAGCCTTAAGATTAGTCACTGCCTTATTCGGTTAAGAATGCATGGGAATAAATATATTTAGTTCCTTTCTCTATAAATTAAGTTTTACGGGAATTAAAATAAATTTCCGTTTTAACAAAAAAGCAAAAATATATGAGAATTATTTACAAACAGGACACCTTCAATGAATACCTATAAAAGTTATAGAAGCCCATTTTGTGCGCTGCGAAGCCAGCAGCAAGAAAAATTCAATATTATTAGATACCAAAATAATCAGGGTATCTAAAACTGAATGTAAATAACGTCAATGGTAATAGTTTATGTAGGTAGTGGTTTAAGAATTTAGCTAAAAAGAGTTAGTGGTTATATAAGGAATTTCGCCCGCTTCGTCTTTCAGAAAAAATTCTAGAACCCTATTCCTTGCTGCTTTATTAAAACATGGGCCATACCTTAATTTTACTTTTTAAAATATTAGACGTAGATTTGTAAAAGCCCACAAAAGAACTTATTAACAGAGAACCAGCATTATTTGGATATAGTTAAAACACTGATATAAATGATTTTTAAAAAAAACAGACTTATTCTTTTAGTTAGGGAACTCCGCGCAAAGACAAGTGGCTGAAACATAGTTAAGATTAATTAAAATCTATTTTGGAAGGCATAAAAAGAATTAAATTTCACAAGTACCATTTGGTAAAGAAGTAGTCACGAAGTTAAGATATAATTATCTTTACTAACCACTAACTATGGAAAAAACATCCTTTGTATTCC
This sequence comes from Ophiocordyceps xuefengensis, assembly GCA_020975735.1. NCBI lineage: Eukaryota > Fungi > Ascomycota > Sordariomycetes > Hypocreales > Ophiocordycipitaceae > Ophiocordyceps > Ophiocordyceps xuefengensis. Next base: position 1,970 of record JACYFI010001434.1, on the reverse strand, counting down.
GCAGAAGCTTAGCAAAAATATAAGGCTTAAAACACTTGCAGAGCGTGAAGGTAAATCAAGTTCCACTTTTAATATGATTGAACTACGAAACATAGATTTTTCTTACTTTAACGTAGGCGTTTGTGAATTTATCTAGGTATTAAAAGATCAAGCTGTAAGAAATACGAGCGGCACAGTAATTAGTTGGAAGCAAACTTCTATCGTTAGTTCAGAGTTAGATTACCATTTATAATTATTTTTTAAACTTAAGTAATTTTTTTATTAAATTCGGGGGAGCTAAACGAAGCTTAGCCCAGTTTAAAAATGAACCCGTTGTTCTAATGGAATAGTTCCACAAAATAATATGAACTATTTAGGGAAATAAATTCTGTTTACAAGCAGATTGCCGTGTGTGGGGTCAAAAGGGGAGAACAGCCAGGAACAAAGAGTTAAGTTCCTAAAATTATTAGTTAAGTGAAAATTCAAGAAGGTTTTTAATTAAGTTCACAAAGGAAGATAGCTTAGAAGCAACCCATAAGTTTTTATGACCCCGTAACAGATCGCTTGTGTAAGCTATAGAGCGATCGAAAACTTTAACGGATCTTAACAAATATACCGAAAACCTGTTACATGAACTTTATAAGAGATTTACTTACTAGAAACCCAATTACCAATCAGAAGGGCGGGAAATTGGTTTGGAAAGACACTTATGCTCACTGTCATAGTTCTGTAAATAAGATTTTGTGTAATTAGTTCTTATTAAAACCCATTATATGAAAACGTTTGTTAAAACATTTTAATACTGTTATTAAATGCTCAACAGTTATGAAATTTAATACTAAACAGTATAGATAGTATTGGTGCAAAACAGGTGTATTGTATGTACAATTATAAATAAATATTATGTTCTTTATATATATTAATACTCAACACGTTAAAATGGTTATTGATCGCTCCAACCCAGGATCCTGTATTAATATTTAATAGATTTGGTTTTATTAATAATATTTAAACCGACTTGGCTCTGCTGTGTAGACTGTGCAGCCTAAAAATGTATGTTTTAAGTAGAGCCAGTTTAATAGTCGTTTAAATGGATTTTACATACAATAATGCCTGTTTAAATGTCATTCGAACATATAAATGTTAGTAGATAGGGCGTTTGGGGTAGAAGACGTTGATTAATAATGCGATTTATTTTTTAAATAGAATTTATAATAGATTTACTGCCAATGAGATGGGCATGAGCAACTAAAAAGAAAAAATTTCGCCTACTAAGCTTATAGGATAAAATTAGTCAAACGGGCCTCTAAGTTTATATTATTCCTAAAGATTTTAAACGATGAGAAAATCTTTTTTACTAGAGACACATTTTACGTATAACAATTGCTGGCAAAAAATGTAATATTTTTGATATCTTATAAAAAATATATTTTGGTTATCTAAGAACAATGAACAAAACCTACCTAGGAAATTTAAAAAAGGTAAGGCCTAGAGCAAGATATCTGGAAAGGCGTAAATGAAGTACAATCCCTGAAATTGGGATTAGCCCCCCGACATTGTGATCAGAACCATACCTCCGGGGACACCTAAAGCTCCCTAATTACCAAATTATTATTGACGAAAGTCCCTAGAGCGGGGAATCAGCCTAATACTGATGTATGGTAACAAGTAGGAGATCTAGTAATGGAAATCGGAGTTACGCGGATACTAAAATCAGTAGGACGTAAAAACTGCTGTAAAAAGGCCAACCGAGAGATGGTTTTCAATATTATAAAATTGTAAGGGTACTTAGGCCCCCAGGGAAAACTTGGAATTTGAATATTGTTATACGAAAATGATAATGATAGCTTTAATCAATAGAATTAATTTCCCCAATCTTGTGTTTAGTTTACTAATATTTTAACTAATGGAGAAAGACATCAACGATAATCAACAATTTTGACCAATTAAATCATATCGGGATTTATCTTTTTTTTTATAATAAAAAACAG
>JACYFI010001433.1:0-11302 GCA_020975735.1 Ophiocordyceps xuefengensis | reverse complement strand
GTACTAGTTTGTTTCGTTTTAATGAGTTCACAGATAGTAGTAATTAATATTAATAAGTCTAAGGGTAGATTAGGCTTTAGCTATATTTTCATGTTTAAGGGCCCGCCGTACCCACACAAAAAATAGCGCAGCCCTCAATAGTTTTTTTATTTAAGGGCTTTATCAATTTTACAAATCTGCCCCATAGAATTTATAGCTTCACCTAAACCCCATGACTTTTTTTCCCTTATTTTTAATCAGAAATCCTTAATTTGATATAAAGACTCCTTTCCCTAATTATTCAATGAATTTTTTTGTTTTAAATTTATTAGCCCTGCCAAGTAGAACAGATAGTGAACAATGCCAAGCCCGTGACCTATTGTTATAATTTAAGAATTAATTTAGTTTTACGGATTCTAATCATATTATTTCACAAACAAATTCGAAATATTTATGTTGTACGTAAAAATAAATTCCCTATATTATAAAACCCTGATAATATAGCTTAGAATTAAAAAATTAAACTCTAATTACAATGAAAAAATTATTGGATTTACTAGTTAAGTTATTAAGGCTTTAAGTACTATAAGAATGAAACACATTCACCTATAAATATTAGTTTCATAATTTGTTATTTTCAACCATTTTTCCAGAAAGATTATATTTGCTAAACATAAAAACCTTAATAATGACTATACAAATTATATATAATATACAAATCTCGTAATCGAATAATTAGCCTTCTAATAACTCATACATTGTTATCTTTATATCTGCTGTAAAGTTGGAGTTGCAAAAAGGCACTTCTAGGTCCATATTCCATTCATTTATATGGTCTTATTCCAGACCAACCCCTATTCTAAAGAATAGGGATAAAGGATGTTTCTTTTTTCTTTCTGAAACTATTGATAGTTTTCAACGCTCTGGCTAACTGTAAATCCCTCCCCGCTCAAAAGCCTCTCTGGCCTGCCATTAACCTAACTTAGCTAAGGAGTAACAGAAGATAATTTAAACAATTTTAGTTGGGTTGCTTTCATACCTACTTCCACGACCGTTCCAAGTAAACCTAACAGTAGGGTTGGTACTTTGAAACAAGATGCAAAGGGCCAAATTAATAATTAACGATTGTGAATATTCACCTGTTTAAACTAAACTAGACCTCTCCCTAAATCTTTTTTTAGCAGTTTCCTGTATCATAGACAATCCAGACCGTATATGTATTAAAATTCAAAATTAAAACAAAGGATTAACCCTAAAATAAAAAAATATAGAATAGATTTTGTAGGAAGCTATACTAATATTTTTTTTTTCTTCAAGGCAACTGCTCCGCCACCACACACTAAAAAGATAAGCGCCCGCATCCTTTAGCGCTTTTGTTTCAAGAATTATAGCCTCTAAACAAAACAAATAAAGCGAATTATAAAATAAGTACCTATAACAGAAATACAGTTAATAAAAAAAATTTTATCAAGCATTTTTACAAAAAGATATTATTTATCTTGGGGAACTTTTAGTTTTGATGCTTTAGCCTCTACTGCTTAGCCTAGACCAATGGACATTCGATTTATGGTCAATAACTCAGCTAAATCATTTTTTGTACTTGAGGATGGGGTGTGCTGCTGAGAAACGAACACCAAAAAGTACTTAAAGAGACTTTTATGTAATTTTTTAGAATTTAAAATATCTTAGAGAAAAGATGTTTGGAATATAAAGAGACACAACACAACCAGCTTAGCTGCAGATAGAATGAAGTATTTGAAGTTTCTTATCTGTGAATATCCGATTGTAATACCCCCAAAAAAGTCGTTTTGATCCACTTAGACCAGGTTTAATGGTTAATATACCTTTTAAAGACAAAAAGAGTTTAGAGTAGATACCAATATGTGCCCATTTATTGTAGCGACTTAATAATTTTTTATTTGTATAGTTCTTCAAAAGATCTTAAAATGATCTCAATTAAAATTCTGTTCTATAATTATTCATCTGAGATTTTATTTCTACTATTAGTTCTAATAGATTCATGGTTGCTATGCTTTTAAGTTCAAAAATGACGACACTTTTCTTCAAGATCTTTATAAATTTAATTATTTTTACTAGAAATAAGGGTATTTTGTCAATATATTCCATTTAATATTGAAAGTTACTAACTTAAAATTAGTAGTTCTAAACTCTGTATTCAGGTTTGGGTCTAATTCCTTTTAAATTTATTTTTATCTGGTAATTTATAAATCCGCGATTAAACTCAAAATAGGTTTCAAGAATTGATTCTTCATTGATTATCGAGTTCGGTTTGGTCTTTTGAGGACATTCAAATTTACATTTCTTTTAGGATATTTTAACTAGCCAAAGGTAGTTCCTTACTGAAAAAATGCCCCCTCTCGACATCTAATAAACCCTACTATCAACTTATTATTGAATTTTTGAGATTGACTTATACTTTACCTTTTTCTTTTTTTCTTTTTAAAATCAATTCTTTACGGTTTAATCATCAATTGAATCTATGTTAAGCAAAAATTTTAGGAGTTTTCAAAGTTCAACATTTATTAAACTTGAGTTTACAATGAATAACACTTCCCAGATTTGGTTATCCGATAATACAATAAGCTTAGAATTTCCTTTTTGTCTGGAAATAGGATCGCATGCCCTAATTTGATTTGTGTAATCATTAAAGCTAAAGGATAGTCCTTCTAATCAAAATACCATTTTTTTATTTTGAAGGGGATAAATATAATTGACCTTTAAGGGTGAATTCTTTTGTTTTTAGGTGTATTATGGTACCGTCTCCCTTCCCCGCAAGTTAAACCTGCTAAGGTATGAGCAAATTTATTCTCAAATTTATTCTATCTTAGAAAAAACGAAGAGTAGAAAAATAATCTCTCTTATATTTAATACATAGACTTATAAACAGGATAAATTTGACCTAGAGTCTCTGAGAATTTTGTAATAAATGCAAAATTTTATAATACCATCCTTCCTGAGTAAAGAAAGTATAGTAAAAATACCATATATCTCTGTTCCATGCACAGTTGGCCCAAATTTTAAGAGCTGGGGCATATTTACCCAGCCCAAACAGGTATGATAATACAATAAAAAAGCTGTAATAACCTAACAGGCTCATTCCAAATAAAACTAATTTATGTAGTTTTATTACCCCGGTGTCTATCCCATAATTAGCTATTAGGTGAGTATGAAGTTTTTATTGCTCCTATAAACGTACCTTACACGTAGAAAGATGTAAGCCAAATATTAGCAAGGTCTTTCCACTTAGTCCGGCTATTGACTTAGTAATCCTGACGGGAGGGAGGATAAAAGAGTACAACCTGTCCCCTGCTCCCACTTCTATAACCAGGGCGGAAGAAAAATTCTAATAGGGCTAAAATAGGAGGTAATAATCAAAAACTTAGTTATTTATCTGGGAATCTTTGCCAAGAAAAACTAGTAAGGTTACCTACTAAAACGGGAACCTTTGTTCTTCCACCCCTATAAAGCGGGCTTCGCCGTGTTAGGGTCTCCTGAAGGTCCCACTTGTGATACAAAATTGACATTTGGTTTCCTGCCATATTGTTCTCATAACTATATTAAGTTTTCACTACCTTATAACTACATTTTTCTAAGATCTTTTTGAAGAAAATTAAAAGGGTCTATATATTTTTCACTACGTATTTTTTTATATAGCCATAGGTTAGCGCAAAGCACGAGAGAAAATTCCCACGCATATAAGCGTAGTGATAATTTAAAAATTTACACCTTTTTCACGGCCATTCCCGTTTAAAAATAAGCCCCAAATTAAGGCAAGCCTTTGCATAACCTTAAGCTTAAATCTAATTTTAGGGCCTCAATGAAAAACCGAGTTCTTTTTAATATTTCATGCTAATTTTAGCCCATCATTTTATGTTCCTAATTTTTTTATGCTGCTACCGCGGCAAGCTACGAAAGATTTTTTTTTTACAATATTTTTTTCATCCCAATAAATTTCTCTCAATATTTATATCCATATAAAGGTGATATCGGTATCTAAATAATATTTTATCGCACTTAACAAGAGAGGTTTTATCATCATAATAACAAAAGATAAAACTCCTTTACCTTTTAGATGTTTGTGATTAAATTGTAAATTTTCGCACCAATATATTTCACTATTTATTTAAACCTACTCTAAGTTATAAAATAAGGAAATAAATATCTACTTTGAAGCGAGGGTTCTATTTCTTTAATCTATGCAATATATTTGTTACAGTTTTCGTTTGTAAATTTAAAAATTTCCCTTTAGATCATATAAATTTTGTAATCAACGTTATTAACTAAAGAAATTCTTTCTAAAAGGTAAAAGATATTTGTATATTCGTTTCTATACGACTCTATTCCTTCATTCAAATTATTAATCATGGATAGAAACATCAAAAAATTTTTGAATGTTTTTTTTTTTATTTTACCCTTCCTAAAATAACGGACTATTTAAGATTGCTTTTTATAGGGTAGTCGTTTAATTCACAACTATTCTTTAAATTATTTCGATAAGAGGTTCATTATTTTTTTTCTTGTTTAAGCCTTGAAAGGCGAGAAAAATAAAAAGCATGAAAAAAAAATTTCTAAGGTAAATGCGGTTTATTTATGTGAGCTAAAAATATAAGTTAAGTTAGGAAATTATTAAAAACTGAGCTTCAAAATTTTAACGTTATAATCAATCTAATATTACCCATTTGCTTCCAAATTATCCTTGCAAAGATTAAAGGGAAAATTTTTATTTTGTCAGTAGAGCATTCCCGTAAAAGCGCGAAGTAGGAAGCAACATTTTTTCTTTAATTACATTTGTCTTGATCCTTATCCATATATACTTCTCGGTTTCAGAGTAGGCATACCTAATGGCCTTCTCTGTGTTATCTTTTTTTCGCTGCTGTTTTCTGTTATAAGTAAATAGCTTAAGTAGACCTTTTCACTATTTCATATTTTGCTTTTGTATATCAAAGCCCTTGTTCTTGTTTGCCATGTCGGGCCCCCCTACACATGTAAAGGCATGAGGCAAATTACCAAAAATCCACACCATAAGGCTGGGCACGTACTCATAGCAGAAAAATCGTTCCAAAAAATGGCGTGGAGCGGTTACAATACTGTTTATACAACTGGTTATTAGATATTGAATTGAATCCCCCTGGTTCACCCTTAAAGTTCTAATCTTATCTTACGACTGAAAAAGCTGGTACCTTAATGATCCTGAAGATAAAGCAAATAGTTAAGGTATAAAAAGTTCCTATATCTTAGCCGTAGGGGAATTAAATCAGTCTTTCCATAAACCATAGATATTTCAGCACATTAAATTTTCAGGCGACTTATGTCTTCTTTCTTGTTGTCATCTTCTTCCTTGTTTAGTATTGAAAATTATAAAATATTTGAGGAGACATTTATATGGTGTTATTTCAGTTTTCAACTAATAAACAAAATGCGTCCAACCTACATTTGGGGTATAGTGATATGTTGATCACTCTACACAAATATTTTACGAATGTTCGAAGCACTAGTTCGTATATTAGCTCTTCATGAAAGATAAAAAATCGAATATACCCCCACTTTGATACGTTTAATTGCCCTCAATAAGTATAAATAGGGAAGCTCACATTTTTAGATCTATATACAATTATAAATTCTATTCTATTTATATATATAGTAAATTTACTTAAAGAATTCTAGTGATTAAAATCGTTTCTAATCCATTAAAAGATTATGGAGGAATTGAACCTCATACTAATGATATTGCAATCAAAGTGCTAAATCCCTTTACAAAAATAGATCTTTTTATATTAGAGTAAATATTAATTGTAAAATTATCTATTTAGTAGTAACTAGTGGACACGGAAATAAAAACATACCCCAAAGTACACTATAGACTATTCTAGGTTTTAATAAAACTTAAGTTTATATTTTTGATTAGTCTTAATTAGCGTATTTATCTATCTATGTTAAAACGGAACCTAACACTAAGGATAGTCAAGAAAAATATAGAATGTAATATGATTTGCCAGTTACTATAAATGACTTCAACAGATGATTTTACTCCTAAATTGCATAATATCAAGGAAGTTTATAACAAAATCATAGAACATTATTTTTGCTTATAGGGTCTGTATTGTAAACTTAATGTTATACCAATCTACTTTTAGGTAGTACTAGAATAAATTAATAATGAACTAAAACATAGCTACTACCCTAAAATAATTTATTAGGTATAGATTCTTAATATAGCATAAAAAGTAATAAATTATCATTTTGGCATATGTATAGCAGGCAGGTGTTTGCATAGGGATTAGCATTATATGGTTATCCAGCTAGACTCCTAACAATTTTGGCAATAAAGAATACAAACATACTTAAAACTAAAAATAAAGATGAAATATATTATTTAAATCTGCTTAGAAAAGCTAGTTAGGGAAAACGCGAAGGTATCTATCATAGTAACCAGGTACCCCTAAAGGATTCTAGCCTCCGCGATTCGTGCACAAGCTATTAATGCATTAGGTTACTAATCTGCTCAACCAAATATTATATTAAAAGTTAGAGCGGAGAAGAATATGTTTAAAGTTGGTTATTTACAAGAAAACCTCCTCGATATGACCAATTAACTGGGATATAATTTTTCATTTTATACTTTTTAATAACTATCCAGATATAATTTAGACTTAGGTTCTTAAAATTTTTTAAGCGCCGTTTTAGTGTGAACCAACCGCTTTACCCTGGCTTCGCCAGCAAGCAGCAATCAAAATTTTAGGGGTTATCGGTGTTAAGCTTATTGTTGGTACAACTCCCACTTATTGCCCGTTTTTGAACGTCTCTAAGATCCTATTACGACTGGGACATTGGGCACGTAAAGTGACCCATTAAGTTCCCGCTCAAATCAATTAATTAAGGGGGGAGGGTATCTAATTTTATTAAATGTTCCTTTGAAAGTTTCCCCTTTTCCCTCTAAAAATAAATTATTTTTAAGGGCCCCGTTTACAGTTTTAGGATATTTTTAATTGTTATAACGGATGCCTATTTTGTAGATTTCTTTAAATCCATTTAGTGTATTGAATGTAACTTTTAAACGCCTATCAAGGATGTAAACCATTAAAAGAAAAAAATTTATGACGCAGTTTGATACGAACTTCAACTACAACAAGATAGGACTGTAGTTAAGGAGTAGTATCTATTTTTCTATAAGGCTATTTATAAATACTAATATTGAAATGGCTCAAAAAAAATTATTATGCCAATTCTTTTTTTTAATTGAAAGACAGCCATCATTATTACTCTTTAAGCAAAGTGAAACTTCCGGTCATGTAATCCTTTATTTCAAATGTATTGAAGAAAGGTAATCAATGTGTAACCATATGCACTATAGGAAGTTTAATCTACTCAGCTTATTAATATTACCTTTAGATGTATTTCCCAAGGGCTGTTATTAATATATTTTGTTAAATATATGCTGAGGCTTACATTAACAGTGATTTTCTCTAGTTTCGGTTAAGAAGAACATATCATATGTAAATGTAGAAGGGAAACAATACGTCTTTGTTAATTTTCAGTTCTATCTTAAATTACATGTTTAACATGTTGGGTCCTTTAAATATTCCTATTTTATAAATATATTTTATACGTACCTAGGTGTAAAAAACAGAATGATATACTCTACAATTAAGACAATAATCATCAAATTGTAACAGAACAAGTCAATTTTATTGTTAAATTTCCTCTAGTGTCCTAGGTTATTTGTATTATACCATCCCTCAATCTATTATAGCCTACTCCGTAAAAAAGCTATTAAAATAAGACGGAAGGAAGGTTAATGATAAATCGCCTTTTTTATCAAAGTTATATATTCTTTTTTAAAACGCGTTTTTTTTATAATGTACCATCACATATTGTAGGCAAACTCATTAATAAGTATCAAACAAATAGCGGCCAAACTAATTAAAAACCTGTAGTTTTGCGTTTGACTCAACTACGTCTTGTCCCATTCTCAAGTGTAGCACTTATATAAGGTTAGGTTATAACTTGGGCACCTATAAGCTCTATTTGACCGTAAGGGGTAAAACATACAAACTTACCGTTTATGTATTAAAAAGCTTGAACTATCTTTCTGGTTCGATTATTTCATTTATCTAGAAATCATCATAAAAACAGTTCCGACTTGTGCCATTAAGCAGCGTTTATCAGCTACCTACCGGTAGACCGACCTGGTCGCGATTTCTATGGAGAACCGACGATCTTCCGTATACTAAAATTGTCTATTTAAATCGTTTTTGCACTAGTATTTGCCAAAGGAAATTATTCGATTGTTCACTGAACCCTGGCTGAGGTCCAATTCGCTTTTCAAATTTAATTTTTTTCCATAAATACATAAAAACTTAATACTCGAGAGCTATAACTTAATAGATTATTTTATTAATCCAAAAATTTAAAACGTCCTTTTTAATAATTTACTAAGAACTTCTTTTAACGTTCTTGTATAGTTTTAGTTGAACAAACTCTTAAAAGCTCTGCTTTATTCAAACTTAACTATGTTAAATTCACAAAAATAAACTATGATTAATTAAGTTGTTTTACAATAATGTGATATTGAGAATTCTTTTTCAATCATTTTAAAAATCCCGTTGTTCATATAATTTAACTCTTTTCCTTATTTTAGGCTGTTGGTCTCAAGTAGACTTCTTAATTTGTTTTAAACAAAAGGGTTTTTACCTCTGTTAATCTTGCCTATTTGCTTTTTTCTACGTTGTTCACTATATTAGTTTCCATTTTTAATGTTAGTTCTTCTGTATAGTTTTATAACCAAACTACTGATCCAGCCTTCAGTTAAATCTTATTATAAATCAGGTAAAAGAGACTCTTTGAGATAAAATCTTCTAGTCTTAATAATTCTTTATTATTTTCTTGTTAACCTTATTCGAAATTAACTCTAAAACAATGAATACCAAATTATGTATACCATTTTGTATTAACTGAATTTTTTCAGACTTTGTACCACTTCATAAGATAAAATGATTTGTAAGAACCTAGATTTTAGTCTTCCCTGTAGAAGCAGATCCGATATAATAATCCAAGGATTTTTTTACTTTAAAAATCTATAAAATTACAACAAGTCCTTACTTCTTCTTTAGCATATATTTTTCGAACCAGAATCTTCACTAAAATTAAGCATAAAAATACAGGTTTAATATTTCTTTAGATCTAAAAAGTTTCTTTATTTTCTCCATTAGTTATTTTGAATGCAGAAATTAATAATCGATTATTGAGTTGGAATGTTTTAATATTTTTGCTACTTATAAGATATTATAATCATTTTTGGGGCTAATTTTAAAGGTAACCCCAAGAAACTGGACCTACTCATAGAGGATAAAGATTATACATCCCCTATTTCGCAAAGCCAATCTTTCTAGAGCGTCTAATGTGCGTATGGGAACCCTCTAACCTATCGTGCAAGTACATAAGATAAAAGATGCTAAGCTGTATGACTGTTAAAAATAACGGATAGTCAACCGTTTGTACGTCACCATAATATTGCCTCACAGAATTGAATGCTTCAGGCTATACTTGGGTTATGAATGGCATAGCTAAAAGTTACACCTGTAAAATAATTTTGTTACCTAGGACCAAAGCCCCAGTAATCGAACCAAAATTTCAAGTAAATTAATTATTTGGAGTTGGGTTGCGAATGATCGGTTTTAAGCGTAATAATTTAATAAAGGATGAGCTGTTTTAATAATCTCATAGTTTGTTTATTTTTAAATTAAAAAAATAATAGATACTATATAATATCTGCAACCTAACCGTATGACCTTATTTTATTAGAAATAATAGTAATACACCCAAGTCTATTCTTAATATCTCATAAGTTCCGTGCTTAAATTCGCCTGACGGGAGGCGCCACATTTAGTCGCCTAGGGGATTTGGTTTCTTTTTAATATTTTTTTAAGGGCTGGTTTATAAGCTGTATATAAAGTATATTCTCTTTTTCTTTTAAACGCAATAACTAATTAATATACCTTATGCATTTAAATCAAATATAATATACTGTATAAATTATATACTGCACAATTTTTTGCAAATTCTTTCCTGCGCTTTAAACAATCAAAAGACTAGTGGCAGCGAGCTACTAAAACTTATGTGCCACCCTATAAGTACTCTTATATACTTAAGTGTACCCCAAAATCATAAACAGTCGTCGGATAGATATAGGTTTTAAATACCCCCGCTATAACTCGAAATATCAGGCACTTTTCACACTTGGATTGCTTTTCCAAGTAAAACTATACCTGAACCTTATTTGCTAGCCTTCAAGGCTCCTCACGTTTTTTGAATTTTATTTCTATCCATTATTCATTATCTATGAATCTGAATCCACTTTTGTTCTTTTTTACTCCTTACCCTTTTATCTTCATCAGCTAATAGTCATTTGATTCATTTTTTTTCTTTTTCCCTACCTCCCTTTAAGCTTTGTTTTACAGTCTTACATTACAGTACTCGCTACCATTTTCTGCCTTTTTCTATTGCCTTACCTTTGTCCCTTTTATATCTTCATTATCGATTCCTTTATGGCACGGAGAAATCATCATTAATATGTCTTTTCTACAGAATCATTCTATGCTTGATCTGGTTAGCCTTACCAGAAAGCTTCTCAGTGATCGGCCTAGTGGGAACTCCTGAGGTATGAGGCATAAGGAGCGGGGTCGCCGTGATGGTCCAGCTTGAGGTGAATCTGGACAGGTATGTCAGAAGGTCCCAGCTTGAGGGAAGATTTGGCCTCAGGACCCCCCTTCAGATGAGTTTAAGTTGGTCCCGATCTATGAAACTTCTTGCTGTCAGCTTCTCTGCTACATTGCTGGTCATGTTAGCTTTTCAAAGGAAGATTTATAGTCTCACTTCTACTCTTTTACAAAGTTTGTCAGGATCCTACTCAGACACCCCGAAACGTTAAACAGAATAAAAAGGTTAGGCGTCTTATTTAGAATTCTCCTTCTTTATTCCTTTATCAAGCATCACTGTGTTCGCCTGTCTATATGGTAAGCTAGCATGGGCGTCCTTAACCGATAAAAAAAGTGTGGTTAGAGAAAGTTCTTGTAATAAGAAACCACCATTGGTTGAAGTATACATAAGAAACCAAAAGGTTGTTTCTTATAATTCGTGAACTAACTAGCCGATCAGATTTTTTTATTGGAAACCCTAATTGAGACCAATACTTTCCCGTCACTTTTAGCATAAGAACTAATAAAATATGATCAGCTATTAGAACTGATACACTAAGTATTACTATGAACTCAATCAACAAATCAAAGACATGTTGGTGCGCAAG
>JACYFI010001432.1:0-15191 GCA_020975735.1 Ophiocordyceps xuefengensis | reverse complement strand
TTTAATATAAAAGTAGAGTTGTACTGTTTTACCTTAACGCCTCAACTATGCACCCTATGAAGGTTGCCACACAGTTATAACCTAAACTTAATGAATGCTATTACATGAATAGGACAGGACGCTAGTGTTTAGTCAAAACCGAAAATAACAGTTTTTAAGTAATTTGGACCGCTCTTTGTTTGATAAATTTTATTATCAGTATTGCCCTGACAATGGCGACGTTAGCAGTTAAAAACCTGTAAAAGAATAGATAAACATTGATAAAAAAAGATTATTATAAACCTTCCTTCGTCTTTTTAAGCCTTTTTAGTATGCTTAATAAGATGGACATGTTTCATATTACCAAATAAACTAGGACACTAAGGGATATATAACAATAAAACTCGACTATTTTTTTCTTTACAGATTTAGATGGATATTTCTACTGTAAGATTATTTCATGGCTTGTTTTAAAACTAGGTGTATTGAAAAATAATTAAGGAGTTGAAAAAAACGCCCAACATGGGACACTGTGTAAAGTAAAATAGAACTGAAATTACAAGAAGTAATTATCTTCCCTCTTTACTAATTCCATAATGATATAATTATTGCTTGAACCGATAAACTTGAAGTAAATCATATCTTTAAATGTAGCTAATGCATATTATTAAAAATAAATGTTTTACACATATACTGAAATACCATCTAAAGATAATATTAAAGATGATTTAAACCTTCCCTTATCGTACCCAATTGTACACATTGTTTACATTTTTCTTCAATAAATTGGAATAATAGGATTTATCATGCTCGGAAAGGTTTAATTTTCTTCAAGGTAATAAGCTGATGGCCTGGGTTTGCTCATTTAAAAGACAAATGATAGAAAATAAATTTCTATTTGAATGCTTTAATTGGTTATTGTAAATAATAGAAAATAGAATACACTCCATAACTACAAGGTCAAATTTAGTGTTATTCTGGTAAGCTGATTCATAACTGGTTCAATTGTCCTTTTCTTTATAAATGGTTTTTCATACCTTTGATAGGGTTAAAGTACATACAATACTACTTAATGATTATAAAAATCTTACAAACATACGCATACGTTATAACAAATTAAAAATATCCTAAACTGTAATAACGAGGGGCTCCTTAAAAATAATGATTCATTTACTTGACGGCGAAAAAGGAGGAAAAATTACGAAAGACACAATTTTAATAATAGAATACCTTCCACCTTAAATTAAATTTTATTTGTAGCGGTCAACTTAATGGGTAGCTTTTCTTGCCAAGGCAAGGGTCAGTATATAAGAATTAAGACGTTCCCACATATAATAAGGTGACAGGTTCGATACCAACCTATTCGGCTTAACACGATAACCCCTAAAATTTGGAAAGTGCTGCTGCTGGACGCCCCAGGGTGAAAGCGGTTTGTTCACACTAAAAGGCGCGCTTAAAAATCTTAAGACATAGCTAACTTATATCTGGAATAGATATAAAGTTATAAATTTATAAAAATTATATCCATTGATTATTGTCTCTGGAGGGAGGTTTTCTCGTAATTAACGTCGCCTTTAAAACAGTTCTTTTCGCTCTACGATTTGTATAACCCCTTCTCTTGTTATAAGCAGCTAGCACGTAATGCCATTATTCAAAAGCTGTGCACGGATTCGGCTGGAGCTAAGTTAAATCGCTTTAGGGGGTTACCTGGGTTACGATGATTCAGATATTCCTTTCCGCTCCCTACAACCTTATTTAAAGAATTTTTATATTACTTAATTGATTCTTTATATTTTGTTTTTAAGTATTTTGTATTCTTATGCCAAATGTTTGTAGGATGATAGTGATAAACTATATAATTGCTAATCCATATGCAATCACCTGGCTGCTATATATGCCAGATTCATATTTATTTAACCTTTTTATTATGCTATACTTCAAAGCGCTAACCTTTAATAAGATTACTATAGGGTGTATAGAGCTATGTTTAGTTATTATTATATTTATTTTGTACTACCGAAAGTCCGTTTAGGTATAGACTAAAGGTTTACATTTAGACTATTAAGCAAATAAAAACGGTTCTTTATGATTTGTTACTAAAAACCTTCTTAATATTAATGCAATTAGGGAGCTAAACACAGGTTCGAGAAGTCCAATTTATAGAATTGGGACAAATCAGTCTAAGTTCTAAATTTTTTCTTACTTCTTTAAGTGTAGTTCCTGTTTTTAAGCAAAAATAGGAATATACCTTCTTTAATAGACTTTATATCAAAATAATATAACTTAATTAATAATATAATTTTCTAGAAATCCTCATAGGTAATAAACTGGCTTAAGTTTTTATTGCTCGCTAGACTACTAAATAGATAATTTTTATTAATATTTTACTTCTTTAAATATAAAAAGAAATCCATGTTGAAAATGGGGATTTAACGACTTTTTTGATTGCACATCCATTAAGTATGAGGTTCAATTCCATCATTATCTTTACCAGATAGATAAAGTTTAAATACTAGAATGCTTAAGTATTTACTATATATAAGTAATTAAGATAGTTTATAAATTAATATATCTATAAATAAGCCCTTGCGCTATTTTATAACTTTAAGTTAAGGGCATTAAAAGTATGAACTGGGTTTTATTCGAATGTATATCTTTATAGGTGAAGAGCTAAAAATTACCGAAATGCTGTTTTACGGAAAATGTGAAAAATTTCGTGTAGAGTGATTCAACATACATCTTCCCAATTGTAGTTTGACTATTTTGCTTTATTAGATTAAACTGAGAATAACACCTCTATTAAATTGTACTCCTCCCAAATATTTTATATATTTTTTCCAATACCTGAGAAACAAGGAAGAAAAGATGAACAACAAAAGAGACCAATATCCCTGGAGATCTTAAGGGTCTGAAACACTCTTGGTTATGGAAAGACTGTTCATATTCCACTGACGCCTAACGATATAGAGAACTTTATACTTAAATATTTGCTTTTTTTTCAGATTAATAGGGTACCAAGCTTTGTTTTCAAGGTTTTTAATAGATTAGAAAACTTAGTGGCCCAAGGGGCTTATCAATTCCATATTCTAAAACCAGTTTGTATTAATAGTATTGTACCCGCCACGCACATTTTTTATGAGTTTCTCTTATGGTTATGGCACGGCCGGAATTGGGCAATTTTGTAATTTCCTTATGCCGTTTATGAGAAGGGGGGCCGATAGTGTGCATGAAAACAATACAAGGGCTTTTTGGAATAAAAAAAGCAAATAAATATATTAGTGAAAAAGTCTCCTAAGAGGCTTATCTTACTTATAAAGAAACAACAAGCAGCCGAAAAAGAGTAACCAAAGCAGAAAAGCCTTTAGTAGTCCTGGACTTCTTCGACACGAAGGTTATGGATAAGGATCAAAGCCAAATGTAATAAAAAAATGTGCTTCCGTATTCGGCACTTTTACGGGAAATGGCTCTAACCTTGAAAAAAAAAAATTATTCCTTATTTCCTTGTCAAGATGATTGAAGCAAAATGGGGTGTAATATTAGATGGATTATAACGTTAAATTTGAATACGTTTATAATCCCCTAACCTTAACATATAATTCTAGGCTCACATAAATAAACCATTACCTTTTTAAAAATTTTGTTTTCATGCTTTTATTTTTCATGCCTGCAAGCCTTAACTCGGCCAAAATACTGCCATGCCTCTATGAAATAATTAAAGATAGTCTGTGAATTACCGATTACCTATAAAGCAGTTTGATATAAGTTCGTTATTTGAGAGTGGTAAAAATTAAAAAAAACATCAACAATGTTAGATGTGCTTCATCCATTTATTATAATGAATTGAAGAATAGTCGGTCTAGTAACCAAAGATAGAGTTCTGACTTTAAAACAAGGATTCTTATATGTTTACTAACGCCTTGATTTAACAAAATTTGATAGATCAAAAGGAAAATTGTCATTTATACACCCAAACTGAATACTTAAATCTATGCATGAGATTATTAGGATGACATCACCTAAAAGTAGATGTTTTGATCCGTATAATTACTAAGACTTTTTTAAGTAATATGAGTTGAATTTATTCGGTGGAAAAATTTAAAAACAACTAAAACACAAATACTAAGGTTTAAATAAGGTTTGATCTTATACGGTATTTGGCAGATAAAAACCGCTCAATGTAATTGACTAAATATTTAGATAGTAATCCTTTTATTGAAATTACTAAATATTTGGAGATTATATGGGGAATGGAAAAGAAAATTGTTAAAAAAAACCTTTCGTTAGTTTGGCTCTATTGGCAGGCAAAAAAAATAGAATACAAAAAATAGATTCTGCTAAAAAATAGATGAAATAGTAAAAGAAACTTCATTCATTGGCAGTGGCCTTTATAATTTAATTTATAGGCTTCTAGGGTATAATTCAAGGCTGCCCTATATTTAGGTATCTTTTAAATGAATGCCGTAATAAAGATGGAAATATTTAATTATCCCGTTCGCTATAATGATGGGAATCTCTCTTGTGCTTGGCGCAAGGCTTATGCATAACAAAAAAGATGCGTAGTGAGAAACTTATATTTAGGACCTTTTAATTTTCCTTAAAAAAGATCCTTTTAAGAAATGTAGTTGATAAGGTAAGTGAAACCTTTTAGTTAGGAGACAATATGCAGGGATAAACCAATGCAATTTTGTAACAATGTGATCACAGAAAGACTACAGGCGAATCCCCTGATAGGGGTGTACGACCTCGTCCGGTTTTTTAGTAGGTAACTACTAGGATTTTTCTTCGGGCCAAGAATTTTCCTTTATGAAATAAATAACCATAAGCTTTTTCATGTATTTACACTCCTAGCTGAGCCTATTAATTTTGGCCCGCCCTTGTATAGAAGGTGGAAACAGGGAACAGGTTTGAAACTCTTTATTCCTCCTATGTCAGGATTTAACAAATGGTCATAGCCGGTACTGTTGTAACCTTGCGTCAAATTATTTTGGCTTTTACATCTTCTCAGGGTAAATGTAAGTTTATTAACGAGCAAAAACCCTTCATAAACTACTATAGCTTAAATATGAAACACCGGGTATAAGCTACATAATTAGCTTTAATTTCTGGGTGAGGCTGTGTTATTACCGTCCTGTTTATTTTGTTATATCAGTGACCTGTTATTAGCTATAACAATACCTCCAGCTCTACAATTTTGGTCCGATTGGCTGGAAGGATATATGTATTTACTTTATAATTTTATCAGGAGGGATGTAGTAATAGAATTATTGAATTTATTAAAAATTCCTTCCAAGCAGGACTCTACGCACAAATTTTTATATGTTATAAGTCTATTTATAAAATATAGAGAGATACATTATTCTTCTGCCTTTTCGTTTTTAATGATAGTGAATAAATTTGATTATAAATTTGGCTTCAATCTTAGCAGCTTTAATTGAAGGGGGATGGGTACATAATAAGTACTTGAAAACACAGAAAGATTCACCCAAAAGGTGAATATTAATTGTCCGTCGCATGAAAACTATTTGATCAGAGACCTATCCTTTTAGCTTTATCATACAATCTAAATTATGAGGCCATTGGTCTATTTCCGACAAAAAAGGATCTAATGCTTATGTATTTACTCGAATAAAACAAAATCTTGATAGTGGTATATTCTTACTAAACTTCTGTTATAAAATGGTACTTATAGGAATCCTAAAAATTTATGCTTTACAATTAGATTAATTGCATTCGATTAAACTCCAAATCTTTGATTTCAAATATACGAAAAACAAAAAAGGTAAAGAATAGGTTATCTAACTCTAATAAAGTTGATTAGGAAGGGTTTATAGAAGCGGACGGGCAATTTTTTTCGTAAGAACACCTTTGGCTAGTAAATATCCCTAAAATAGGAATCGTAAATTTGAACTGTCCTAAAGACAAAACCCGATCATAGATATATGAAAGATATATTCTGAAGAATTTGAGTTTATGCGGATTATTTTAATAATCCCAGTAAAAACAATTAGAAATGGAATAATACCCCCAAACGATCGAGGTACGAACTATCGAAATTTAAATATGATTAAATATTAAATTGAATATGTTGAAAATAACGTTAATTTCTAGGCTAAATTATTTAAAATTATTAACGAATTGAAGAAAAAGTGTTTATTTTTGAAACTCAAAGCAATACGACAATCCTTGAATTCTAATTATAAACTATAGTAGAAAATAAAAATCGTTACCAGGGTGGGTAAACAATAATAGAACAGATTTAATTGCGATTTCATTTAATAACTTTTTATAATTATATAAATAAAAATATTTGATTCCTAAACAATATGGTAACACTATTGAGTATCTACCTTGTGTAAAACTCTTTTTTTAAAAAGGTCTTAATTAACCATGAGCACATGGTCCTAGTGATCAAATTATGTTGAGGTATTACCCATGATAATTACTAGAATAAATCTTCAAACTCATTCTTGAAGTAGCTGGTGGGTGGGTGATCACTTTTATTCCAACATCTTTCTTAAAAGATATTTTAATCGTAAAAAATCTACATAAAGAGTCTCTTCATACCTCTTTTGTGTTTGTTTCTCAGCAGGCACACTCTCCACCTACAAGGTAAAGAAAAAATTGCTGGTAGATTATGAACCATCAATGTCATCTCCATTAGTCTAGGCCTTAGCCGTAGGCTAAGGGTCAAAATTCTAAAGTTCCAGAAATTATATTTGTAAAGAATGTATTTATTTTATTTTTTCTTTATTAAAACTGATATTTTATAGGGTACCTTATTTTTATATCTAGTTTTATTTTTGTTTGTTTCAAGGGCTTTATGTATCTGAACCAGAAAGCGTAAAGGATGCAGCGCTATTTTTTGCTGATGGTGGCGGAGCGTGCCCATGCAAGAAACAAAATATTAGCTAAGCTATTCCCTACAATAAAATACCCTATTATTTTTTTATTTTTATGGATGGGTCATTCCTTTTTTTTATTTTATATTGTAAAATACATTGATACTGTCTATTGCTTGATGGAAAAACCTTGCTAAAAAATTAGGGGAGAGTATAGTGTTATAATAGTCGTGAAAATGTCGACAATCTAATATTAATTTGCCTTGACTCTGTTTTCAAGTTACCTAAAAATGAAAAGTTTAGGTTTAGGTGGAACAGATTATGAGTGGATAATAAGCAACACACTAAAATGATTAAAATTCTTCAGTTAACTTCCCCTTTTGCTAGTTAGAGTTTAATGGCGAAAGCAGGAAGGGCTTAGCGAGGGGATTTAAGTTACCAGGCGTTTAGTTACTATCATAAGTCTTTTAGAAAAAAAAAGATATTCCATATCCTAATTCTAAAAGTGGGTCTGGAATAATACCCCAATACTAATGATGGTAAATAATGGACCCTCCTAGTGCCTATTAATCCATCCTTCACCAAAGAGTATAGATACAGTTGATGAGTTTTTTAGGAACCTAATTACTGATAACAATTTGAAATTTATTAATAATCTAAGCTAATATTTAAGGGTTATGTTTTTAAAGCAAAATATGTTCTGAAAAATGTTGAAAATTACCATTATATTTAAAAAATATATTTGGTTAATGTGTTCATTTTTATATTACCTTAAAGGCCCTTCTAACTAAACTAAGTAAGATCTAATAATTTGCCGTTTATTGTATTAGGTTTGAATTTTTTTTAATTTCTCTAGGCTAGTATACATCAGGTTTTTATATGCATAGGGAATTTTTATACTCATCATATTGATCATTGTTAGTGATAATATGTTATTAAGAATCTGAAACTTAAAATAATTTTTAAATATATTAACTAAATAGGGGCGGGGCTGGCATGTTCACATCGTATCTCTGCCAGCTAATAAATCTTAAAAAACACAAAAATACTTGAGATCTGGGAAAAGAGTCTATTATATAAATTAGATTAGTTTAAAAAGGGGGAAAAAAAAAGTCAAGGCTAGGCCAGAGCTTTAAATTATGAGGGCAATGTAAAATTATATAAGCACCTTCAAATTAAAAAAAACCTTGGCGCTTGCGCTATTTTTTGTTGTGTGGGTACGGAAAAGTGCCTAACAAATAATTATAGCAAAAGCTTTATTATACCCTTAGAGGTTAGTTGAATAATTTAACTTATCACTACTTGTTAACTCTTAAAAGAAAGAGTTGTACTAAATGGGTTAGCAACCACTGGTTAACGGGTCCATGAATCATATGTTAAAGACCGGTAGGGTTACTACTACAGTGATCGGCTACAGACTGCTTACACGGGGTGGCTTGAATGGGTGATCAAGTACAGGTCGAATACTTCTATTTTAAATGGCATGAGCTGGCTATTGTATGTCGATCATAACGAAAGCCTACAACATGCATAAACATAAAGTTAAATAGAAGTATTGGATATTCCGTGTCATCCCGAGGTTTTTATTATTAATTATAAACCCAGGTTTCGGTAATATTAGACCAACATATCACTAGCTCCTAGTAACCTTTTATTTGGTTTCACAGGTATGGTTTTACACTATGATTGACAATAGGAATATTATGGGACTTTTATCACTTTGAGTCACCACATGTATCCGAGGAACTGGACGGTGGAGAAACTGACCAGTGTTCACGGCAAAAATCTTGCTAAGGTGCTGGAAAACTGCGTATTACCAATGTCCACTCGTGTTTACGTTCAGGAACAATCTATTTCTAGTTTCAGGAAAAGCTCCACAAGTAATTTACTATTCAGCAAATAGCATTAGAGGGCAAAACTCAAAAATACTAAAGTAAATATGACTAATTTACAATTTTGAATTCCTGATCATTTATCTAAATATAGAACCCACATCTTTACAGAAAGGAATTTAGGTCCTATTTTCCTGCAGGATTAATAGGAGAAGGTACGTTAGAATTGTGGGTGTAAAAGAAATTCTCACGATGTTTTTTCAACAATCGAAAAACTATTAGTCACAATTGTATGTAGAAAAATAAATGGGTTATGGTCGATAGAGTAAAAAAATTGGAAGATAATAAAAAGGAGGTAAAATAATTTTTTAAGAATAGAACAGGTTGTTTATTACTATTATCTTATAATAAATGGAAATTTGTACCTGAATTGAGGTATACTCAACTGACTTCGGCTAATTAAGAAATTATTTTCGGAATAATTAGAATTTACCACCTTTAAAAAGGATTATCTTTGAAGATTTAATTTTTGAATTCGCTTTGGGGTTTAGTGAAAGCTCTTGGTTGTTTCTATTAGAAACTATACTAGTTTTAAAAGCCCCAGGAGAATGATAATAGGGGGATGGGTCTGATTAGAGTATTCTATCAAACAAAAGGATAAATACCTATAAGAATTATTACATTATATTTTAAATAAACGCGGTGATATTACTCACAAGTATAGTCAGGTACAATGGTAATAATAAAAGCTCCGATTTTTATCAACGAACAGCCTCGTTTTTAAATAGGTTTACTTCCGATAAGTATCATGTTTTTTTGGTTGAAAATGGAATGTAGATTTTTTTAAGATCAGAAAAGTTAAGAATGATTAGGAGAAGGTAAGCATTTACAAAGTAAAAGGGTATAAAAAAAGTCATAACAGGTATTGCACTAAAAGGATCTTCAAAACAAGGTGACGCAAGAAATTAATACAGATATAAACAAAAAAAAAAAATAAGAAAAACTTTTTTGATGCCTCCCAGCCTGCTTGTTCCCTGATTTTTATTTAGTCTTTAATTAGCGGCAGGTAAAACATACCACAAAACGCGGCAACAAAAACAATAAGAATACAGCTAGCTAGACGCTGTAACTCTCGCCTCCCGAGTCTTTTGTTCTGTCGCACAGCAATAAAACAAAATGTTGCATGCTACCGTATTTAGTTTCTCATTTTCCCAATAATCAGGAGGGTGCCAAAGGCCTTATCCTTTTGAGAGAGATCGGGGAACATAAGACGATTTAACTTTAGAGGGGGAATTTTCCTTTATTTTTTTATAGTGGCAAGCTACGTTAGCATGGCTTAAAAAAAAAAAATAGCAAGGCAACTGCGAAAACAATTAACCAAAAACATAATAGGTAGGACGAAAATATAGCAAGCAAAGGATTTATTATAGCTTCCATTCCACCTTATGAGGGTATTTAGCCGCATCCGATTGCTTTTCAACCTAGTTTATCCTGAGGTATGATAAACATATTGAAGTCTAGGGCTTTCCAGGATCAGCTGCCCTAAACGAGCAGAGGTAGATGGTTTGCACCTTAGGGTAACAAGAAAGATAAGAGGGATAGGGTTAAAACCCATAAGGAATAGAAGCCTTATTCATAGAAGGACATGGTTTCCAAAACTATTAATATAGTATAAAATTAGGGTTAATGAGGTCTTGTGTTCTGATAAAGCTATGCCTGATTGTTAGGTGGCTATCTCATTTATTCAAACTTATGATACTGTCCCTTCTGGGACTAGAGCTCATTTTCAGCTGCAGCATTAATCGTAAATTCAGCTCCTACAGGGATAAATAAATTTTTTCTTGGTTAGGCCCACGGTGCGCTAAGCGGGCAGTTGAGGTCTATTAAAAAATTGACACCTTTCAATGTAATTTGTTCATTAGCGGTTTTCGCCTCTTATGTTTTCCATCCGAGGGCTAAGTGACTCTACTTATAGCTCTCCCTTTAAAGATTACGATATGCTGGGAGAAAATTCTACACATTTGCATACGTATTACTAAACGAAAAAAGTGAGATAATGTAATTACTGAACCACGCAGGAACCAAAAGTAATGAATTTCATTGTAGGTAGGACCTTAGAGACTACCACGTTAATCCCATTCCAAAGAGTAATATTTTTACTAGGTAATGAATATATTAGGCATGAAACTACAATATACAATGTAATTTAAAAGTTACAGAAGTAAATTAAAGTACCAAAGTCAACTCTGAGACCCAAAAAGCGCAGAGCTTCCGCCTAATTCAGTTAAACCTAATAAATATTTAATAGTACGATTTTGAAAAGATAGAGCCATTAATATTTTAAAACAAGAAAAGATAAATCTGGATGTATATGTTTAGATTAATATTATTAAATAAAATCAGGCGGTATACCATATGAACCTTATACATTTAAGCCTAAAAGAATGAAAACTATCTAATACTTCCTTTTTTAAAATAGTAGACAAACGCCCTATATGAGCGCGATATATTAAAAGCTTTCTAAAAACGATAAAGAATAAATTCTTCAACTTTTGACTTATTAGCATATTGGGAGTATTAAAAACTTAACTAATAGAGAAAACTTTCTTATAATCAACAAATGTAGTCCTTTCACCCTATAAATGTACTAAAAACCAAGGCTTATTCCTCCGACGGGTTATTACATCACAGAAAGAAACTAAAAAAACCTGTTATCTCTTTTTTAGCTAAAAAGTAAGGACAACTCTTTTAGCAAAAACATGAGGATGAACTAGTTAGACCGTTTAACAAGAGAGAGAACTAAATCCTTTTTATGCTTCCATAAAAACCTCTTTAGTGAGTACGAGAGAATGATAGAAGCTAGTCCTTGCTTTTCAGTAATATGTTATTATTCCTTATAGAGAGTTATTAGTAATATTTCGCATCTATATTACTAACCTTTTATCCAAATTAATTAAATCTAATTGAGCTACATAGGTAGAATGGATTAAAGACAATAGAATTATTTAAGGGTGAAGTGGCTATTTGCGCTTTTCCCGAATAATTATGGGAAATCTACTAATATTAAAAGATGAAATTTCTAATTATTCGGGTAACAAAGATTGATAGGATAATCACGATAAAAAATAGCCTTATAAAAAAGAGCGATATATTCCTTGTCCGACTGCGATTTAAAACATTTAAGTAAGTTAACGATGGAAGGTAACAGAGCTGGCTAATTAACATTAAACTTAAATCAACAAATCCAAATAAAGAAAAGTGCATTAAAGTACAAGTAAATGTACAAAAATATTTATTTTAGTTTAGTGAAACGATTAAATTAATTTTATTTTACTTCTCGTTCAGGTCGAGTTGTGATTAGCAAATGCTTCATAGATTATAGCATTCCCTACGATACCAGTTTTCGAATAAGGATCTAAGAGTATAAGACTATATTTTGTTATGAATCAAAGAACAGATAAGGCCAATTCCCTGCTGAGTTGGTTAATAATTGTCATTATAATATTTTGTGATATACACTTAAACTTATAAACAAATATATTAAAAATGTTTTGAGTACGGGCTTAATGTACGTTGACCGGTAGTATTCAAAGTAAAAACATTTACGAAAACAGTCCTTAACAATACTAGGATTAGTATTGAATTATCTTAACTAATCTTAATTTAATAATATGCTGGTTTAAGATTGGGTAAAGGTAGTAGGTGTGGAATCTGTTAAGCGATACTGGAAACAAGAGGCCTGATGTTATTTTGAGTTTGAAAATAAAAAGGAGAAATTAATGAAATAATAAAACATTATTTGATATTTATCTCCGTTAACTCTAAAAAAATCTGTCAATCTTTGCTAATATTTCAAAAACCAGTGTTTAACACTAAAGCTTCAGTAGAAAAAATACTTATCACACGATATACTAAATTAAAGGGGCAATAGCTATCATAATATGCTAATTTCAAGCGCACTAATTACTTTTTAGAGCCTTTGTTATCGGGTTTATTGAACGCGGAGGTTGTTTTTTCTATGCGTACAATCGGAAGCACAATCTTTCCAATAGGACAAAATTTACGACGTTTATTTTTTTAATAAGATAATATTTAAACAGTATTTTGAAGGTATCAAATAAAAGTTCGTAAGCCTGCAGATAAGCCTTTCTATTTTATAGAGTTACAAGAAAGAGGATTAGCTAAAAATTTAGTGGCACCATGCGATGACTTCAATATCCTTTGTGTAAGGAGAAAAGTTTTCGGTTCTTTAGAAAAATTCAAAAAAATAATTCTTTACTAAGTGTCGGTGGTCTGCCCGGTAAAAAAAATTCATTACCGGTTTTCCGTATGAATATTAGTATTAATTTTGCTAACCGGTGCGAAGCCCTTATATTGTTTATCTTAATCCGAGAAAAGATAAGGGTAGTTGATAAAAAATGTACAGCGACCCCATTTGAAGGTAATAACCGTGCGAACCAAAGTTAACATAAATTTCACAAAATTTATTATCAGATAGGATGCCTAGAACCTAAACGTGAAAATCCGAAAACTTTATTAAGATTATAATCATTAGATATAGGTTAAGTATCGGATTCCACTGCGTCGGAGCTGGAGGTATGTAAATATTTGTAGGAACGTTGTAACTACTTACTAACGTAGTTTCTCAAATGGGGCCAGAGTAACATTTCTTCATTATTTCTTGAAATGACGCTATTATGCTCGAAACTATTTATTATCAGTATAAATTTTTATTACTATTTTTATAATTATCACGTATTTTTACTGGATCTAAAGTGGAAGCTTTGATCTTCGATTAAAATGGGGAAACAATAATATTATCCTCATTAATAGTAAAACTTATGTAATAATATACAAGATCAGCAGAAAACTAATAAAAGGTTCTCAGAGACCTATACCCTTAAATAATTTAATTCGCCCTGTTTCTTACATATTTTACTTGCATTTGTTTTTATATTGATTATATATAATAGAAAATAACATACCCTAGAACCACAAGGCTGGGACTACACAAAGAAAAAAATAAAGGCCTCCGCGCATGAACCAAGCGCACAAAAAGGATTTTAATACCTAATGAATAAGCGATAACAACTATACTAATTTCAATCTCCTGTTAATGCCGGGAATAATAGAGGAAAAGGAAATTTTTAGAATTTAAGGAAATACTTCTTTTAAAAAACATTAGTTATTAAAGAGCTATTTCGGATAAAGGATTGCATGCAATAGAGACATAGATTTTTAACACTATTATTCAAAACCACCTTTTACATATGGGGGGTAAAATAAATCAACATAAAAAATAATTTTATTCTACCATGATGAATAGTAACTAATGAAAATGATATGATTTTATTAGCTATTAAATAAATTAAATGATTAATTAAGAATTGAGTTATAGTTTAGAAAAAAGCTTTGTGTATATTTATACATAGATTTCATTAAAACCTCGATTTATATATATTTAAAGGTCCATGAAGTGAATTCATATTTTTCAGGACTTTAATTTGGATGCAAAATAAGGTTTTTCTATAGTTTTTAAGTTTTATTTGTATAGAATTGAATGCTAATCTACAACGTAAGCATTATAATTTAACAATAACCTAAATTATCCTTTAATGGATTTATACCCCTGATTGTAAACCCATATCACAAAATAGTGAGAAATCTCAAATACGTATAACTTTTAAATTTCAACAGTTAAAGCCATTGACATGTTTGTATGTAAGTTTTTATTGGGTACATAGATTTGACTCCTGATTATAATTTTATAGAGTTTGTTTAAAAAAAATTTTATCTACTTCCGTCGATTTATTAAAATTCAAATTTGATACCTAATTGAATATAATATTTCTTCAGATTTTCTTCGTTTAAATCGACATTCAAACAGAATCCTTTATGAACTAATTTTTTTTTTATCTATATAATTTGCGTGTCTTCCACTTGCGAGCTCTTAAATTGAAGCAGGATAGTCCAAAAAAAGGGGACATTTGCCCATTTTATATTAAGATATCAGTAAAATGGCATATATATTTTTAACGGAAGGCCGTGCTAATTTTTTTTTTAATAATTATCTAAACTCATTGTTTTATTTGCTGTCGCTGCAAATATTGCCACCTTAATAATATAGAAGTTAACCATATAGCAAGTATAAAATATTGCCGCTTATAGATTTTCTCTGGTAAGGCGCAAGCCTTGCCTGTGACCTCCGTGACACGCATAGCGGAAAAAATATGTACAAAAAATGAAAAAATTATACGGGCTTTCGACTACGACTCCGCCAGACAATAGGCAATTTTTAAGATCTATAAATTATATGTGCTGGCGGGATTTTTTTTCTTATCCCCGCAAGCACCGTTAGTGACTGCACCCCTCGCCATGCATACGCAGGGATATCAGTAAAAAAATTAGCAAATAAACCCTCTTTAATGGTTTGTTATATAGGTAAACGGCTATTATTATACTTATAAGTCAAGTATGTAGTGATAGCTTATTATTTATAATATTCCTATATCTAAAATTTGGTTGACTATCGGGGGTAATT
>JACYFI010001431.1:0-12527 GCA_020975735.1 Ophiocordyceps xuefengensis | reverse complement strand
GCTATATGCTTTTCCAGCACTTATCCTTAATTAACTTATCGATCCTAGCCGTGCCTTATTTGGTATACCCAATTTGTCTTAGGTATAAAGAAAAGTCCCTTATGTATGAATATTACAGAACGATTGTATATTACAAAAGCCAATTTTATATCAATATTTTGGGCACTAAACAACAGTAAAACCGATAGGTTAGGAACCGATATTATGATAACCTTATGAAGTTAAACTCTTCTTGTTCCTTGGCGTTACAAAAGTTTTTTTTATTTTTATTCTATTTCCCCTAGAGATAGAAACCCTATACTTTCCTTCACGACCGTATTTAACCAGCTCATGTAACTTGTTAATCGAACCCAACGTGCACCCTACTTAGTTCCTGCGGCCCAGTAGATAAGTTTAAGCCAGCCCTATCGAGGGCAAACCGCGCACTCATTTTTTGAACCGTGCGGCAAAGATTGCCTGGTTCTTTAATGTTATAAATATATTCTATTTCCATTTTCGTTTAAAATGTCAGATGTATGTCTTCATTTTTATTCCATATATTTAGAGAATTTCCTTAAATGATTTAACCTACTAATTTAAGCACCACTTCTAAATCCTGTATACTTATTATTGGTAATAATATAAATTCTAGTATAATCTTCCTCGTATTCATGGGCGTACTTTCTAAAAGCGAAAGATATGCCCCCCGCCACTAATTTTACTTTATAAGCCGGAGGCCTCCATCTTTATAATCTGATGTTCAGTTCAAATGCTTTTATTCTCAATTTAATTCAGAGCTTTGCATCAAATCTTCAATATCCTTGATTTTATCACCTATTTGATCTTATTTGGCGTGTGAAATAAACGGTAAAACTTACTCATTACATGCCACAAAATTTTGTAACAACAAAATATCTAACCCTGAAAAATTCGAGCTCTAGATTTTTTTTCCTTAAGATATCCCACAATTTATAAGTATAGATTTACGTAAAACTATCTATAGAGGCCTGTATCTCCGACTGTGCTCGAAGTAACCGAAAAAAGTACTACTTGCACTGTATAACCAAGTTAAGGGATTTCCGATTTTATATCTCTTCCATATTTTTCTTCGAGCCAGATCCTTGCAAGGCATTAGAAAAGATAAAAAAGCACAAAAAAACACCTCGAAAAGTATAAGGCCCGCTAACACCTTGAATCTTGGTATTTCTTTAATTATTATTAGCGGTCTAATGCCTCAGACGTTATATCAGGGAAAGGCCTCCTTTAGTTCGTAGTTAGACCTCAATTTAATTTGGACCTTAATTATTACTAATTTATTCTATTCCCCTTAACAGTTAATGTTCTTTATTTTTCAATAGGATGGTTAAGACTTTAGCTTCCCGCAAAAATGTTTTTAGTCTTCCCTAATTTTTGGTTGGCGTGCCCTTCATAATAGGGGTATTTAATGAAATATGATCTATTTCTACTTACACCAAATACTAAAAAACGTGTGATTTTCTAAAACTTGGCCAGCATTATCACTTCTTTACCTAGAGCTTCCTACTGGTGTCATGTTATTATTTATTTTTTTCCTAATATAACCTTTTCTTTTTTATGGTGTGCACAAGCCGCGTCAAGCGCCGCAGCTAGTGATTTGGAAAGGATTCAATCCAGGCTAAAAGGGCTTTTAATTCCTTTTTTCTTATGACAAAATACATCCAAAACGCACAGCTAAACCCAGTCAGTAGGTGTTCAAGATCAAGTGGGTGGAACTTGTAGTTTTATTTGTTGTAAGAACGCATTTGTTACTATAAGATTTACCCATCCTGAAATTCCCAGCCTTTTTACAAGCAAAAGCTCCCATACGTCGTTTTTGAGTTATATATGAATATGATACACTTTTGAATTAGAATTCCCTCTGAATTAAACACCGAACTTAAACTTTGAATGATAATCTACATTCTTCAATTCCTCCATTTCATTTTTAATGAATATACAGAACGATTTGCTCTAGAAGTTTTGTTAATCTACCTCTGTAATTATACTTAATTTTAATTACCTCTCATATTTTATAACCTATAGGAATATATATTGTATTATTGGGATTAGCTAGTACTAGAACAACACCTAATAGATTTGGCGTAGCCATTATATCGTTGAACCTTTTGGGTTCAGGATAAGCAGGCCCAGAAAACAATTCTATTCTGAGAGCCACGCCACAAAGTGTTTATTCATTATCGTACGGATTCAGGATTATGTATGACGACCAGGGAAGCAGCAGTAATTAATTTAATAGAAATTTAATTTTAATATTTATTCAATATTCGGCGGGGCAACTTAAAAAAATAATTAATGTTTCTGAGTTTGTAGTGGTGAGTACTTGTTCGTATTATCTCTGTCTGCCTTCGCTGTTCCCTATGGCTTAAGCAAGTTTTTTATAGTACTAGACTAGTAAATAAGCTCTATTTATTATAGCTAACATAATTCTCACCAATAGTAAAATGTTTTTTTTTTTTAATTTTTTTAAAGCTAGGCATTATGCTAAAAAAAGAATCTGTATTTATATGGGCAAATAGATTTCAAAATTTTTATAATTATATTCTATTTGTTTTCTTTTACAGTTTTTTGTTATATCTTACTTAAAATAGGGGTAAACATCTATTGTTTATTTAAATTATCTTTTTAAGAGAATCTATAGCGTCATTATTTTTCTTATCCATTTCGATATGTTTTTCAAGTTTTCTAACTAATTAATACTCATATTTTTTTTCCAAAATAAAATATTTATTGGAATTTAAAAATTGATTAAAATATTTTAATGTATTATTTTCACGAAAGAATTTTCTAGGTATTGAGATCCAGTAGAAAATAGATGTTCATTAGGATATTTCCTTGTTTTAAGATAAAACATTAGGATGATATTTTGTATATTCTACTGCTGCTTCGGCAGGCCTTGAAGGCTTTATTTTATGCCAAGTACAACTATTTTGCTTATATAAAAACTAAAAAAAAACGTTTTATAAAAATTTTATAACCTTTTATTTATCTTTTAATATATTTTTTTTTTAATATTAGGCATTGTCTTCCTATTTACAGGTGATATAAATGTAATATTACCTTATTGTGTGTCATGTTCAATTCCGCGTTACTCACATATCTTTCTTCTTCATAAAATTTCGAGCTTCTTTTAAGTAGTATTATTTTTTTTTAGAGCCTCGGAATTTATGGATTTTGAAAGAATAAATTAAAATAACTTTTAATTATGTATAAAAAAATTTATATATTAACAGGGTATATTTTTTTAAATTCTTTATTCATAACCAACTAAATAAGTTTATTCCGATCTCTTTAGAAAAAGAAGTGGTAACTATTTCTTTTCCAGTAATTCTCCCACCGTTATTTTTTAAGGCAATTGTCTTAGATGTTATTAATCAAATTATTGTAGAATATTCTGTTCTGCATATGTTTTATGTGGATGGGCAGCTTCTCTTTATATTAAGCAACTACTATACAAAGGATAGCTTTTGAGCAGTGATCTATGAAGCTGATCCTGAGGCTTATGGGATATGCCATAAGGCACAGGCAAAAGAAGCAGTCAAATTTATTTTCTTTTTTCTTTAAATATATATAAATTTAAAATGTTGGGTAGTATAAAAGGATTATTTTTAATAATGAATAACTTTCACTTTATATTCGTTAACGGCTTTATTTTACAAAATTCGTTAAAAATAAACTTCGCTTCAAGATTACTATTTTAGTAATTTCTGAATTACCCAATTTATGATTAATAATTTTATTTCTTTCTGTTTTAGGCTGCTCCTTAAACATATAGGGACATAATTAATATAAAAGCAAGAGGTTGTAGCATATTTTCTGTCTTGGCGATACTTCCAATTTGCTGCGGAGCACCCGGCTGTGGGTAAAACAGTGTAACATATCCCCTTACACCCTAGCCTTTACGTTACAAAGGATCAAAGGTTTAGGCCAGAAAGTAGTTAGTGTGGGTTTTTAGGCCTAGGCGGAATTTATATAAAAATACAGAAGCCTAAACCAACTAAGAAGCCAGCAAAGACCAAAAAATAGCGTATAAAAATAAAATATTAAAGGGACAACAGTAACCCTTGCGTAGGCTTTTCCAGTAATCCAAGACTTCGCTTATTGCAGTCTTGTGAATCCAATACCCTGCTTAGCAACTGTAAACTTTGTTAGATATCAAAACAGTAAGGCAAGAATTTTAAGGCGTTGAGCTTTGTTAGATATTAAAAAAACATAACTATTCCTATTTTTTCACACTGAAGCTTGCTGGTGTATAAACAAGCAGATAAAATAATGCCTAATAAAATATGAAAAAACTTTAATAAGATTTAGCATTAAAGAACGCCAGCCCTGAAAAAAATTAACATAAATATTTCAATTATCTCTAATTCTACAATAGTTAAAATCTCCTAACATTAAGCTTAAGTATGTTTTAACGTGTATATGGCGCATAATTTTATTGTTACCCCTTAGGGAAAAAAAAGGACTGCAGCCCCCCAGAAATAATAAAAGATTATATATGATTAAATAATAGGAGATAGACTACTAAAAATAGTCGAACAAAATAATTATAAATTCTACTAGACACACCCTTGTTACCTCTTTTACAGCGGTCTGTGCCCCCACCATTAAATGTCTCCGGCGATAAGGTTCCTTACCAAGTCACTTAACTATTACAAAAATAGTAAACTGAACTTTTGGTAGTTTACTATTTATAATTATATTGTCGACCCTTAATAATCTTTTTTGTTTTCTTTTCATAGGCATAGGCTGCGCTAACGCATCGAAGCAAAAAGGACTCCAGGTGAAAGCCAATTAATTCCAACCTTTTTTAATCCTAAACAAATGCATTCATAGAAAGAAAATAAAGGATATCTCATATCACATTGCATTACCTTATAATCTTAAATTGCTCTAAATACATCTATATTAGTGAACAGTTAAAGCGTGCCAAGGTGTCTTCTCGTTAATAGAGTTAAAAAGCTGTAATCTGCATCAGCCCTGTATTCATTCGCACTAAGTCAATTATAGAGACAGCTGTTGTTCGGTTTACACAATATCATCAAGACGCCGCATTTTAACGAGCCCAACGGCATTTCGCTCCTTAATGACCCTGCACGTTAGAGGCGCCTTTAACCGGGTTTCCGTTCGGACTCAAATAATACGTATATTTAGTATCTCTGTACCAAACGGCACCGGGCAGATTTCACACTTTCGTACTTAGTATTTTTTGTCTTTCAGCAAATGCTGGTTGTTTAAATTTAACAGTTCGTACAAACCACAATTTTGATTGCTTTCTTCCTTTTTTACCCTTGATATCAATTCGAGTAATTTGAAGCCCTCTTATTCCAGAGGAAGTTACGGTATGCAATTTGCCGAGTTCCTTTCGCGCCAACAAATTTTAATCCTTTGTAGGGATTTAGGCCTAATGTGGTTACCCTAAATTTGAAATATTAAAAATATAACGGTTTAAGGTCATTCACTTTCCCGGATCTAATAGACGATATGTTGTCTAAAAGCTCCTTTAATAACTATGGACTTTAGAATTCATGAATTCAGGCTAATCTTGTTACGTGGCGGAGCCTTCATATAAAGTCATTTTTCTTTGGCTCCCTGTATAAGGAGAAGTATCCGAAAAGGGTATAGCATATTTTGTTGATCGGCCAAGAACCTTGTGAATTTCATAAATCTTAGAACACTTTACTTGGGAGATTGTTTATAAACTTTACCTGCTTTAAATACATTTGTAAAGCTTTGTAAAATAAGCAGGCCCAATATTCTTTTTATTCCTCGTTGATTTAAAACACTAGTTTTTCTCGCTTCACCTAATACTGTATGCTTTTCTTTTATATATATATTTAAAAAAACATATTCCTCCGGCCTTCTACATAACCTACTTCTCCAGTAAGGATATTGTATATTTGGCAAAATTTCCTTTTTTCAGGTTTTCAACCGGGTTCTTATTTTAGTAAATAAAGATGCAAATTCCTATAGGCATTAAGTACTGAAATCATTGAAGCTCGTTAATAGTGGACAATTTTAGCTAATCCTTCTGTAGGTAAGATGCTGCTTATTTAATTCTAACTTTACGCTTTGTTTTAAACAACTGAATAATTCTACACACTTCTCTGTAATATTAAAAGGATAAGGCTAACCGAAAAGATGCTTAAAAAAAATCTCTAATATTTAATAGGAAGAGACTTCATAAAACACTGGCGCCCATCACTACGCATAGGCTTACTCTGCCTAATCTAAACTAAGTTCCTTTATCCGTCTAACAGAATTTTACTCCTTTTTATGTAATTGAAATTTTAAAAACAGCTTGATCGTATTATACTATTTTAAGTTTGAATTTTTTATGATAAGATACTTAATGGAACATCCTTTCTGCTTGTTTTTTTTATAAAAGAAAGATAAATTCCCGGTGACTATATCATAGGATAAAGAGTGTTATTTACTTGTAATTGTCTTTTCCATAATTAAAAACTAGTAAAGACCCACAGATGGGACAATAATTTTTCTATTGCTTAAGTAATATTATCTAATTTATTTCGATAATTACAATATTCCAAATTTCCCAAGGTTTCTGGGGGGCCAGGTAGCACCTACATATTTTAATAATATTGAAAAACCATCTACTCTTGCTCTTATTAAGCACGTATTTTCACGTACTACTGTTTAGCATCCCGCGATAACCATCCTATACTAGATTCTTCCTAACTTGTACCATCACATCAGTGATTGCTGATCCCTCAAGGAGTCTTTCTCAAGAATCTGTAATTAGGCTGAGTTAGGGGTGTTCCCCGGGAGTTTTGGTGTCTTATTTCACAACTTCGGGGGTGCCTCTAATCCCAATTTGCATGATTGTAGCCTGTCAATTTAAGCCCTATCGTATGTCTCTACAGCTTTACTTTTTTCAGATTCTAGGTAGGTTTGTGTTCATTTGTTTCTTAATAACAAATAATTTTTGTTATTACGATATCAAAATATTTATTTATCTATTTTTCCAGCCATTTTTCGTACTAAAATGTCGACCTTGAGTAACAATAGTTTTCTCATCGTTTAAATCTTTAGATAATATTTAAACTTAGAGGGCCGTTCTTAATTATATACCAGTAAGCTTTAAGGCGGAAAAATTTTCTTTAGTTACTCAGTCCCACTTTCTCGCACCTGGGTTAAATTTATTATCATTCTTATTTTAAAAAATGAAATCCATTATTTACTTCACCTGTTCCTGCTACCCAAAACGCCTTAGTCTCTAACATTGTAAAGTATATTCTAAACCATTAAACTAGGCTGTATTTGTTATTGTAAAATCACCATTGTGAACGATATTTTCAAACTGAGCTTAACTTAAAAAAAGCATTTTAAGGCTGACACGGCCGAAAACCCAGCAAGGAAAGTTCTGTATTAAATTATTTGCTTAATGAACCAATTCTATTAAATATTTAATACTAAGAACTGTTAGACAAATACTATTATTAACTGTTGGTGTTATTAATACCTTGTATTATAGGAACCATAATATTTGATTATAAATTGCAATTATCATTTCAACTGTTAGACACCAATACGTCTTATAACTGTTTAGTATTAAAACCTTATAACCTGGTTGGCATTGAAATACCTAGTATAATATGTTTATTATAGAACTTTTTATTAAATGTTTTAATTAGTACTTAGATTAACAAAAAATCTTTCTAATTACAAACCCTATGACAGTGAGTCATGTTGCTTCACACCAACTTCCGCCCTTCTAGTTGGTAAATTGTGCTATGTAAAGTAGATCTCTATATAAACCGTTCATTATACAAGAGTTTCGGGTATATTTTTGGACCCGCTAAATTTTCGATGTTCATATGCTTATACAAGCGCTCGTTAACGGGGTCAAAAATTAATAGGACTGCTTCTAAATCTATCTCCTTTGCGACTTTAATAAAAACCCTTTCTTAATTTACGATTTAACTAATAATTTAAGGACCTTAAGTCTTGGTCTGGGTTTTTCCCTTTTGACGCACACGGCATCTGCTTATAAACGAGATTTAACCCCCTAAAAATAGTTCATATATATATTGTGAACTATCCCAATTTCAGACCAACGGTTCATTTACAGGCCTACTTCGTAAGCTCCCCGAATTTAATCAAAAAAATTATTTAATCTAAAAATATTAAAATTAGTTAAGATCCTAACTCTGAAATAACGATAGGTTTCTTAACTATACTTCCTTCTATTTCTTACAGGCTTGTCTTTCAATACTTAAATATTTCACCAGCTTTAGTTAAAGTTAGAAGAAATTCTAGTTTCGTTAGTCTCAAGTATTTAAAAAGTCCGTAAACTTGATATACCTCACGCTCTGCAGTTTTCAGAGCTGTAAATTTGGCTAAAGCTCTCGCGATAAGAATTGTTTTTTGTTCTATAAGTTAAGTGAGTAAGCAAAGGAATAATTTTTATTCTTTAACCTTCCTGAACTAACTTCTTTACCTAAATGTACGGATTGATAAATTTCCTTAATTATCTCATATCCGAAAATAGACTTTCTAAATTAAATAACTATGTGTTCATGGCACACTGTTTAGGCGCAGCTCCCCCTAATAAAAAGAATCAAGGCGTTTTTAAAAGTATGTACTATTCAGGTTTAAAACCATATCCAAAAAGGGCTGTTCTCTAGTACATAAGTTCTTCTGGCTTACAAAACTCTAATATTTGGTAAGCTAAAATAGTTGGCCCCATGTTTTCAATCTAAAGCAGCATGTATATAGGGTCTGAGGGGTTTCCTGTCTTGAAGGGAGCGCCCACTTTATTATAATAAAGCCACCCTACTCTTTTTGCTAAATTGTAACCACTACCCTAAATAAGACTATTACCAATTGACGTTATTTTAATTCTTATATAGAACCTCATCTTATTTTTTGTTATTAAATCTAATAATTACTTGAATCCTTTCTTTGTGGTGAGCCTTCGCAGCAGAACAAATGTCTTACAATAACCTTTTGTATAGTATTAAAATTTGAAGATGTCTGATGTTAAATATATTTCTCACTAATGGTTTTGTTTTTTGTATACCCGTTTAAATTATTTGTAAATCGTAACCTAATCTTTATGAGAAAGATTAACAATGTATTTTTACCTTGCCTTGGCATTTTTCTTACGAATTGAGCCCCTACTATATCTTAAGCTAGTATTATTATAGTCTATAATTATACAGCCA
Organism: Ophiocordyceps xuefengensis; assembly: GCA_020975735.1. Lineage (NCBI taxonomy): Eukaryota > Fungi > Ascomycota > Sordariomycetes > Hypocreales > Ophiocordycipitaceae > Ophiocordyceps > Ophiocordyceps xuefengensis. Next base: position 3,324 of record JACYFI010001431.1, on the reverse strand, counting down.
ACCAACAAATTTTAGCGATGGGAACTAGACACCTTTAAAAGGTGTTGGCATGTCGATAATCAATTTATATCAATCAATGATTTTTACCTTACCACCGAAGTCATTACCTAGGAAGCAGAAAGATTTATTACTACTCCTACTTTGGTTTGAATGCTTTTAGGTCCTTTCCGGCAATTGTGATGGAGTTTACTTTGCAGAAGGGTTCATTCCCTACAAAAGGCCTGGTAACTTAACCTCTATCATTCCTATTGTCTATATTCAAGATAGTATCTTTTCGCCCATTCCGAAGTTCTACATTCTCACTGCATTAAAATGCTCATCATCCCGCCAATTCGGTACCAAATAAAACGTTTACACATCTTGTCTGACATTAATTACTAGTTACCTGTATAAGCATTATTTACTTAAAGTTGGCCCTACTCATTTGATAGTTTCGAGAAAACAAACTCTCTTTTTTACCGAAAAGTTTTTCTTTATATGTGATTAGACAATTATAAATAAGCCAAAGGCTTGTGGTAAGGCTGAAGTCCTTCTCCCTAAATAATTAAGCAATACTATATAACTTTTATTATCCGTTTAATCAAATAAATAGAAACGACTCTAGTTTTAATAAATGAATAATAATTTTTTATTAACTTCCCACACTTTTTAAAGCTTTTTTATGCTTCCTGCTTGGTGCAGTAACACCCTATGGTTGGCTGCTGCCTGTTAGAATTATCAATAGCTACTTTTTCCTTAGTATTCAGTAATTAATAACATCGACCTTTTCACCACCTTAAGCATATCAGTGACTTTTTAAGCCTATTTTGCGCCGTGTTATTTCTGAAGTTTTTATATCTTTTTGCCTTAAGTAATATTTTATCTCTAAGTTACTTGTGGCCTAATAACTTCTTTCCTGTTGTGGCTAATACGATTAATTGATTTGCTAGCCTTCCTCATTAAGTACACGTGCCTTACCTCTATAAAGAACTTAAAGTTTCTTCTTGTATGTTTTATACTCTGGAAAAGAACTTGCCTTTTCTAGTACGTTAAATATTGGGTATTTTCAAAAGGTCTAGATAGATTGTTCTCCTTTTATAACTTGTTGTTTACAGGTAATATATCTAATATTCAATAAAGTAAGAGTTTACTATATTCCAGTATTTTAAAGAGGGGAGGGTTGCGCCGTCAAGAGGTCGTTTTCGAGAGTTTTAAAATGCTTAACGACTATAATTAAATTTTAATAAAACCATAAGTTAATTTATAGAGCCAAGCATTTCCCTCCGGGTATTAGTAATTTTATATTCAATATTTATAATCCAGCACTATATAACCACCTTAGTCTATCCCGGGAAGGGATTAGGGCGAACTCCCCAATCATTTAATATTTGAATTTTAACCAGAAACATATTTTTTACTATTTGAGATACGGGGTTTCTACCTGTAAGTGTAAAATATCTTTTTTTCATTGATTGAGCTCGCGCCTTTAAATTATATCCTGTATACATCCTTTAAATAACCTAATTTTTTTTTATTTTAGCCTAGACTGGGCTAATAATCAAAAGGTTGTAACCCCAAAAGTACTCTTTCATTGCTGGCTCAGTTAACTCTTATCAGTGGGCAGGAGATTAGAAAATAACATGCAAAGAGTTTTTTTTTCTATTTGAATTTCACGCTATTTAATACTTATCTATAATAGCCTAATTCATTAAGGAACTATTTTGAGCTTAATGTTCGTGATTATAGTCTTATTTTGTAATTCCTTTCGAATTAAGGGTCTTGACAATATCTTAAGTTCGCTATAATTATGACTTTAAGCACTTGCAGCCGTAAAAGCGAGCCCCATTTACAATTATAAGTTCAACCAAATTTAAGCGTGAGAACTGCACACCTTATAGGTGTTATTGGGCTGCGGATCCCGCCTCATATACTTCCGTAGTATCAATCAATGTTCTACCTTATCCCAGAGTCAAATTACCTGTGCACAAATATGTTACCATTTATTGCCTTGGTTATGATTTCGCCTTTAGGGTTTTCAGTCATTTGATGGGTTTAATTCCAGAAAAGTGTTCATTTCTACTTACTGCTATTAAAGATTGGCTTCTTTCCTTTATTCCTTTACCGCTATCACGTCATGGTTTGTCCTTTCCCTACACCTAGCCACAAGTCTTCGGATGATTTAGCTAACAATCATCCGTCGGAACCTTGTTATAAGTCCCTGCGAATTGGGTAAAATTCAACGTGCCTTCGGGGTCTAACTTTATACACTGTTTCGTTTAATTTTTAACGCCCCCGGTTTTAAATCTTACGATATGACTCCATTCTCACGGTTCCTTGGGACCCATTTATGACAAAAGGTACAGTTCTTTTGTTATTGAGAACTGCGTTATAAACTTCCCCTATTTTCTTTAAGGTTCCCTTCTGGTACATTTTCACTAATCCTTTCATGTAGCATATTAGTAGCCTCTGAGGAAGGTTCCCCATTAAATTAGAACAGTTTTTGGTACCGTTCTGCTTTATAGGCTAGCTCTATTTCCACTCACGTTATTCATAAATCTTCTTTTGAATTTATTTTCCTGAAGTTACACTAAATATTTTCAATTCACTTGTTTTAGAGATTAGAGATGTTTCCCTAGAGCTTATGGTAAACGTTATAGCGAACATTACCCCAATATTCTGCAATTGCCCACAATGTTTACTTTGCGACCTTTACCAAAAAAAATACCAAACACAACAAGAGAAGATAGCATGCTCACCTTAATTTCTAAGGCTGATGAAAAAAATTTTCGTCGCAGGCCTGGAGACCCAAGGCAAGACAATTTCATAATTATTTTATAAAGCAAATAAATAAGTTTAAATTCTTAAATAACTTCCAAATAAAAGAGCTTATAGCATAAGAAATAAGGTTATTAACCCAGGTTTGCAAATCAGTCCCTTTTACCCCAGAGGCGACGTTAAAAATATTGGAGTTTCATTTGCCATGGAATAAATATTTCTCTTTGAGATACATGGCATAATTCCCATAATATGTTCTTTATATCCTTATATAATTTACAATAATTGACTTATATATCTTTTGTTATTAGACTGTATATTTGTTACATGTTCTTAAGTAAGGTTCTTGATATTTCAGGTTCTGTAATCCGAACCAAGGAGACCTTCTCCCAAGTAGGCGCTTAAGCCACTTCACCATACAACCGATGGTGGATCTTGACATTCGTATATTAGGTTAGGCGTATTATAACACTTAATCTATTTAAAATATAACTATCAAACTTCAAGTAATATTTATCTATTAATATGTAAAATCAACCTTCGACCTAATTATTATACAATTGTTAGATA
>JACYFI010001430.1:0-11445 GCA_020975735.1 Ophiocordyceps xuefengensis | reverse complement strand
TTTCTTAAATTAATTACAAAATTTTCTAATTGTATTTTGGCAAAGTTAGGATATTTTTAAAAATGTATAATCATTCATAAAATACAGCATCATTATTTATTTACTTCTTTTCCTCCTATTTACTTTAGTTTAATAGGATTTTGGTGTAGGATATATAATAGTTTTTATTAAGACTAAGAATCAATGAAATTTTCTTTAGCTTATTTTTCAAAATTATGTAAAAATTTTAAAAAAGTATTTAAAAATTTGTTTTATTTCTTAGTATATTAGTATACGTAGGCTCTTATTACAGATTTCGGGTTGAATAAACTAGGCCTTGGTATTTAGTACATTAGTATTTAATGATTTATATATATTATTGTTGCTCATTTTCAATCTTTTTAGCTAATATATTTAAACGAGCCGGATTTTTAAAAAGGGAAAAAGTTTAAGTTGTAAAATGTGGGTCAAACACAGTGTCGAATTAGTTGTAGCATTGTGTTTATTGTCAATTATTAGTGGTACCCTACCACGATGAGAAATATGATATTATATGAAAATAGATGATTACTTAATAAAGGCGAATTCCAGATATCATCCTAATAAAAAGCCGAGTTTTTAAAGGGGTGGGTGGTAATGGAGGTTAAATAAATCCCTGATAAGGGGGCTTTGAAATAATATACTTAATCCTGAGGATAATCACATCTAGGGGTGATGAAAATTTAAATTTTATGGAAAGGATTATGAGCAAAGTAAACGCAGAGAAATAACGCACGTAGATACTCCAATGAGAAAATTTGTGATTTAAAAAATTGGGTGACCATATCTTATTACTGGATCCAAAGAAGAAGAATATATTTTATCTATGGAGTCAAAGGGTACACCTCCTCTTAAATTAGGTATAAAGACGTTGAACGTTAAATTCTGGCCGCTGAAACTCAGCGAGATTTGGGTGTGGGGATTCTTTGTAAAAACGGCTATACACTAAAGATATGTTAGCGTAAATTGGTAAGGTAACTGCTAAAAAATAAAAAAAGTATTCTTATAGATAAAGAAATTAAGATGAACTTAGAGTTAAATTGTATTTATATATCTGTAAAGCCTTAATTTATTAAACTAAAGAATACACATAAAACATGCTGGCTGTTTTTCTTTTTATTGCGTGAAATCACCGGGAGGCAGGTTTCTCTAAACACTAAAAGTTCATAAATATTTGTGAGAGTTGAGTTAAAACATGAAGTAAGGGGAAAATTATATAAAAATAAAAAATTTTTATGCGCTTCATAACGGGAAATAATAAAAATTAGGATTATAGGGGTAGAAAATTAAGTGCTTTGCTCATAGGCGCTATAGCCTGTTTTGCTGAGGGTGTGCTGCAATCATTATGCAGCAGGCTAACTCAGCTTCTATTATGAGGCCGCTTATGAATAGTAATGTATTTATAGGTCTACTCCAGGAGGTAAGACCTGGGTATTTGTATAAGGCGAACCAAATGAAAGAGATTTTGTGTCATTGTATATAATTTATAAATAGAAATTATATAATTTATCACTCTCCTTAATATTGTCAAAATTTCTCTTTGGAACTTAGTAGTGATGTAAAGAACATTCATTCACAAAAAGAAAAGTTTTTTATGAAATGAAATTACCATCAGAAGAATAAGGTTAGTTTTGTGATGGGCTCCTGATTGAATGCGTTCAAGTCTTGAACATGCTAATTCGTACGTTTGAATGTTCAACCATTATAAGTAACAATACTAAAGGTTTTTTATATTCAAAAAACAGTGGTGTACAGGTAGACTAAAGCATATATTTGCCGGCCTTAAGGGGATGGTAAATCCTTCATAATAAATAAAAGCGGGTACCAGATTACTGCGTTTAAGAGGTTGAATAGATTCTTCGGGATAGTAGCAGTTAAGGTGAGATTAACTAGCCAAGACTCTCGTTATGTCGAATCTGAAGGGTTGAGGTCGGACCCTCATTTGGGTTCTGAAAGAACCACCAATGCAAATTAGGTCACAGCGTGAAGGAACTTATTGGTCAAGTGCCTAACGGCTGGACTACATTGGCATTGTGGAGGAAGGGCAAGTCCTATTTTGATCAGGCAGCTAAAAGATGAATCCTTATAGGATTTATATTTAAATGGAATAAAAGCTTTGGTTTTATATATGTAGATAATCGACAGTATGTATATTGTGTCTTTGACTGAACTTACGTGCCAGGCAGGCCGGCGGTTATACCGTTGAGAGAAAAAGTATTATTCCATCTTATTCCGTTTTAAATGTGTACCTAGACCCGGCCAATATTTTAGCTTATAGAGTTAGTATTGCACCTAGAGGTTTTATATGAGAAGGGGAGTAACCCTTTAGGAGCGAGAGATGAAATTCTTTATACCCTAATGTGACCTCGTGTTAAAGGACGAAGGCACCCCCTTCTAGGTGAAGAACTTGGACTCCCCCGTTGAGGGACGGAAAGGCAACAAGAAAAACCAGGATTTAGATAACCCCAAAGTATCTTCTTGCAAGTTAAAATGATTGAATGCCATATAGATTATGATGAACAATTTAATAATTAGTATCGTCACTAACAACAAATTAATTATTAAATAATTTCTTTTGGTCTATAAATGAAAGTGTTAGAGGCTATTCCCAACCCTCAAAGGTAATGTGCAACGATAGGAATCCTGCCAAGTCACAGCCACTGTTTACCGGAGAACAGTAGTGAAAGGTATGTTGTTTATTAATGTCGATATTCCCTCGAAAAACCTTACCACAAATTTTGATAAATAATAGTTCAGGAATTGCAACGGCTGCTCCAGTTAATGTTGTGCTAAAACTTATGGTCTTCCATGTTAATCTTTATCGAAATCCCACTTGGGTCCTTTGATTTTTGATGCATGCGTCTAATATTAAAAAATTTATTCTACAGAGTAAGATGTTCCGCTACTAATGATGAAGGCATTAGATCATGGAAATTGGAAGGAATATGGGACAAAGACAAGTCAAAATCACATGGCCTTATATTGTGGGGGCTATAGAACGTGCCACAGAAGTTCCTCTTCCTATTGAGGTTAGGAGTCTCAGTCGCGGGGATAAGCTATCGAAATCCGGGGACATCTTTAGCCTTCTGGGTAACCAACCATATATGCGAAAGGTATTTCGAAGTGCTGAGAAGTTAAATTACTTAGGGTATTGGTAATAAGTCTGAATGATCTGAGAAGACAGAAATAGGTTATCCGCGGGAACCTAGGTCCAATTTACAGGCTTTAAATTCCCCGCAAGCCATACAACAAATTGTATTTGGTAAAAAAAGCAAGAGTAGAGACGCTAGTTTATAAGTAATACATTTAGAATTAGTTGTGACTCTTAAGTGAGGTTGCGAAGAAAATATATCAGATCCAAAGCCCTTTTGTGAAATTATACTCTAGTAAATTTATAATATCAGCACGTTATTATTCAACTATGCGCGTAGAAACTATGTTTTAGAAAATACGTAAACCTCAAACCACACACCACTGGTTTAAACAGGGGTTTTTTTTGTGCAGAGGGAGTCTTGTTCGCATTTATTTCAGAAAAAAATCGGATAGTCTTCATCATACTGGTCGAAGCTAGGATTAGGTATTAGTTTTATTCCAAAAGAAAGGATTTCAAAGATAACTTTAAAGTGTATTCAAACATATTTGGTAAAGGGAAGGGTCAATAGTAAATGCATGAGGGCTCAAGATAGTCTTCAATATGTTATAACATATATAGATCAAATAGCGAACTTTAGTTATACCACATGTCGTACATATCCTTTGTAAATTAGTAAAAAATATGCCGGGACTACCTGTTTTTGGGAAAGCCGTTCTGGTTTAATCAGAATTCAAAGAACTTTAAACTATAGGAAGGATTGCATGAAATTGTATCAATTAAAAGCTAATCCTATGAGATATAGGTTTTAAATCGGGTGAATTAAGAGAGGATTTACTCGATATTAAATATGAAGTTAATTAGACCCTTATTGATCAAAGACGACTCTATCAAACCAGACCACAATGGAATTTGCTGGGTTTTACATCGGGGGACGGGTTGTTTTTGTATGGTTAAAATTGCAATCTCCTGCGCACCAAAATCAGGAATTTGGAAGCACAATTGTAAAAATTCACAATTAAACTCAAAAATAATTGGGCTTGAAGCCTTTAATGGAGTGTATACTTGACCTCATTGTCGGGGGTGTGGGTAAATTTAGTGGAAGGATTCGCACTAAGAATTGTGTATTTTGTAGTAAAATGCTCTACTTATTAATAGTATGAATTTTTTATACAATTTTTTTATAATCATAAGGTAGGATAGGTGTTAAAATACAAGATTACTTTGAGGATTGATGTGAAAGCCAGCTGTAATAAATAGTTAATTAAAGGTCATTTGATGCTCCTTTCAGTGTGAGGAGACACTAAAAGGGGATAAAAAGCTTGGGAATAGATCGTAAAGAGTAATTATAAGGTGTCCTGAAATAAATAAGTTAATAATATTATCATGAAAATTTAGCTAAGCCCATGAGACAAAAGAGATGCAAAAATGTGTAATTTAAGCTATCGCGAGAAAAAATAGGGATTAAAATTTTAGATGCTAGCCTTAAATTCGGGACTACATAATAAGTAATATAACTAGTCAATCGTGAATCACCATGTCACGGATGAATACCTCGGATTTGGTACTTAACCACTCGGGTCAACATGCTGAAAAAGCTTATGCCAATAAGTTGGACTTTCTTAAGTATTAGCTTAAAAAAACACAATGTGAAGGGTTTTGTTTGTAGATATGGTATCTATGAACAGTATCAGAGCTGTCTATTATATGGGAAGATCTTCGTATAGCGCGGTTTCTAAATTCCTGGTCTAGTCGAGATACGGTTGCGTGTAGGGGAATGTTGGCACGGGATTAATTTACATAACTATGATTAAATCTTTTCTCTTATAAAGGGGGAGGGTCCTTACGGTTAGGAAGTGTTTGAGCTTTAACCGATAGGCTATGACTTTTAAAGAGTTTTCGAATCTCTTGTCTCCGTACCACTTTAGCGTCAAATAATGGATTTTCACTAGAATTTAGTTAACTTACTGGTAAAGTGGTTGTCGCTGGTTCACGAATAATAAGAGTATCGGTTCGACTCCGATCTAATTCGAATAATAATAAGATAAATGAGAGGAACTTAGTTTTGTGTGAGTAATTCTTTAAAAGTCCCAATTAAGTTTTTCTAAGTTCCCCTTTATGACTACTATTTGTATTCTTTGTTTATAGACTAAAAATCATTACTTATGGGAAGGGTCCAACGTCGTATAAATCGCTCTAACCTCAGGCCTGCGATGGCGCAATCACGGCATTTTCAAATATATAATATTAAACAATTAGCCCTTAGGTTAGCCTGGCCGCGACAGCTGGGCTATGTTTATAGTCCCTTTTGAGGGGACAGCGTAAATAGGAGATAAGGATCGCTTTCATTCAAAGCTTACAACTATTGGCTGTTTGGGTGGGGGGGGCGAGATAATGGGGGAAAAAGACAAAAAAAACCAATAATAGGAATTGAGCTTTTTGAATCAGTTTTTGAAATTTTGTTATGTAGCTAGTAAATAACCAAATGAGCTTATAGGATTAGCAAGCTCAGATATAATTTTTCTTAGCCCGTGAGCGGCATACCCTACCACTTTGGTCAATATAAGCTAGGCTCAAAATAAAGCTAAATAATATAAGTGTTACTTGGAGCTTTGCGTTTTTGACGCTCGCAGGAAGCCTAATCGTTAGACAAGGAAAAGGGGGATGCTATTAGGTAATGGGTAAACCCATATTGCTAAATGGGATCTTTTTAGATTTAAAAAGCGTGTTTCGAAAGTCACCATAATTTATTTCGCTTCAAGTCTAGAATTGAGAATTATAAGAATTACAATCTCTCAAGACTTCCGAAGGAATAGGCTTTTTATCGATAAGCATTTAGTTTTGGGTAATATCTTTTTTAAGTGCTTTTGAGAGCAAAGCTAGGATAATGAGCCCTTAAAACAAAAGAATAAGAAGTGAAGGAGGCACTGTTAGAGGAAGTGTCATCTTATGTATGTATAGTTACACCAACCAAACCAGCCCAAAAGAGCATACAGAGTTAGAACTTTAACACTCAGGTTAAACACCAAGTAACAACTTTAGGGCTTTATTTTGCTTGCTGGTATTTTTTTCAATTTGCTTAAGCCAAGCTAAACAATCCTGTGGCTTTAAAAAATACTAATAACGGCCTGCCCTAACATAGATCTGTATTACATAACTTTGTTATTTTTTGTAACCCTTATATACTAACTTGAGACTTAAGGAGCTATCGCCTGATGTGTTGAAAATAGGGCCAAGCGTTATCTTTTGTTTTTATGCAAATGGATAGCTGGATTATCTAGTTCTTGTATTAGTAAATCCCTGTGGAAGCAGAACCCCTATATTATACCCTTAAAAATAAAAAGTGAGTCTTGTAGCATATTAGCACTCTCGCTTCGCCTTTATAACTCTTGTGTGACTAGACATCCGTGCCATATCCCTTTTCCAGTGTGTGGCCCTTCAACAAGTAAAGCGTAGCTTGCATATAAAGACTAAAATAAATTTTTTAAGCTAACCTTGCAAGAGGCGATAGAAACTAATAAAAAGCAATAAAACGCACAGCCGCGACTGCTTCCCTGATATTTTTGTCCCTTATTCAAGCCGTTAAAAAGGAAAAAGTTTAGTAATATTAATTTGAAGATATACAGCTTCTATACTTAATGGTAAAGGGCGGTTAGGTGTTGTTTGTTTAATTAAATCGTTTATAGATGTTCGGATTCCATACTTAGAGGGGCTTTGTAAAACAAAAGAATCATGACTCGTAAACTGGTTGATTTTTTATCATTTCTATAGTGACATATAGGTCCGAATAATTTTCAAAGATCATCCTCTTTCTTTTGAGTTTCACCTTCCCTGGCCATTCATAATAACTAGCATATCTTTATATGCTTTTAACAATGAATCCTGCATTACCTATGTGTATCTTTTTAATAAAAATTATATGTTATTTCTATATTTGCTTTCAGATTACAGTAATTGCATCTAATGACATAAGATTTAAGATAAAAATACTCAGAGGTATAATATCTTCGTCGCCTTTGTTTACGAAATTTATCAACCAATTGCTGGAAAAGCCTTTAAAAGGGCGATCAGGAGGAAACTGAGAGACGGATTAAATTTCTCAGTGGTCTGCAGAGCTATGGGTTTAAAAGATAATACGTAATTCAAACTATAAATAGAAAATTTAGTCCCACAAATATAGTTAACATAAATGTTATTCGAACATACTTAGGTATACATATGGAAAAAAATAGGCAAGTTTATAGTTTCATTTATAATTTTTTTAATACTAACGACCTCTAAAATCGGAACTTAACTAATTACAGTAGAAAAATATAACTCTGACTGGCTAATACACACCCAGTAGGGTATTATCTCTGCCCGCTTATAGAAGTGAACTGGGAATTTCAATTATACTAGAAGTGCTCCACTAAAAAGTTTATTGTGACTAAAAGCGAAGCTCTGCCTCTTAATATTGATTAAAACCCCAAATGGTATGAAAAAATTCAAACCAAGTTCTTAATTCATGGTATTATTATATGAAGAGAAAGATGGATCTGCTAGATATAGTTAATAATGGCAAGGGAGGTATTAAAATATTTAATCTTATCAAAAGGTCAAAATTTTGTACCCCCCGAAGATTTAAGGGCATTTATATGTAAAAAGCTTTAGATAATCTTACGGAGAATGCGAGGCTAGAAATGCCTGTTTTTTTAAAGAAGCTACCGCCTCATTGATAACAAAAGTTTATGATATAATGGCACACCTAGCGGGGATTTCATTGTCACTTGACGGACATTTTTTCTACAATTCTGGGCGGCAAAGAGATGATTTCGAAGGAAGAATACAAAGGTGGTATTTTTATTAAAATAAGTTAGGTCTAAGCTTGCTTGCTTAAAGGGTGCATGTAATGTTTTCCACCTAAACAACCAAAGGCCACCAAAACTTAAATATACATTAATTAAAGAGGTCTTAATTGACCATCTCACAATCTTGCAGGAAATTTTTGTTTCAGTTTAATTGATTATAAGGGAGAAAATTAATCCTATTTTTCAAGGAGGCCAGCCAAAAACGGTGTTATTCTATCCCCAATCTAACAGAAAATCATAACATTATATCTACCTATTTAACTAAAATTTCCTTAAATTGACTAGTATAATCTTAAATTATTTGATTTTAATAAAGGATAGAAGTGTATTTAAGGTAAACCGGGTTATACCTTGGAAGATCGGTACTTGACATGTACGTTCTAATCAATAATCTACCTATTAAGGTTGTACCAGAGGATAATTGGGACCACCTTTAAAAAAAATATTATTAGTTATTAAAAACATATAAACTATAATTTTTTATTTTTCACCAGATACAAAAATAAAGCTGCTGCTCTTTGAGAGCTAATATTTTTTTTTGCTTAAGATTGGTCAACCGACTTGTAATATTAACACATAGTATTTCTAGTATTCCCGGTGGTTTTTTATCTTTAATGCGTATTTAGGTAACACCAACTCTCGCTGTAACCAAGAAAGGGATAGAATTTAGGTGGTGAATATTATTTTATAGTTTGTCTGAACCTTTATTTTTCCTTGCTATGTCTTGAGCTTAACTTCCACAGAAAACGCACTGTTCATAGGGGTACAAACTGCCTGGGAAAACCCTAAAGCTTTATAACTAAGCTATATATCGAAAGATTTAGTAGTTGTGTTCTCATTAATAATTGGGAGAGATAGTAGATATCCGATTAAAAAATTCTGGGCTTGAGCACAAGGAATGGGCTTCGCGGATTAAATCAGATAAGTCATTATGTGCTGGTAAAAGAAGACAAGCGGAGCAGACGGTTTCTAGTCAATATTATCTAAAATCAATTGAAAGGTGTGCTCTAAGAGCCAAAGGGAAACCTTGGGTTTTTTAAAAATTCTAATTCAGATTTTTATAACAGTATATTTACGCGAGGCTACGAACCAAAAAATTGTTTAAGGAAATAAAAAAAATATTCCTATTGTTTACCGAATACTCAAAAACATTCATATGATTAGTAATAAACTGACATTTATTAAATCAACTTCGAAATTAAATCCCTTTGCAATATATTAATCTGGGTTTACTGACTCGGAGGAAAGGGATGCTTTTTTATTGGTATTTAACTCAGATTGCTAAATCTAAGGTAGGTTATAGAGTAAAAAACGCCCTATATGCTAAGATAGCTCTTCATATAAATAGAAATAAGCTTTTATTGACAATCATATTGTTTTTCTTCTGTAAGGTAAACTAACTAAACTATTAGGGGGCGGAATCTGTTTACAATTTAGTTGTATCTGGTTAGAAGATTTTATATATTGAATTAATAATATTTGACAACTTTATCCTTATTAACACGTAAGCAACTCGACTATTTAACTTTTAAAAGAAAGGTTTAATTTCCATGAAAAAGGTCACATTAGTCACATTGAAGTTTTATAATAAAGTTTAATCTAATTAAAAGAGCTACATTAAATAGTGGAACATTATTTGATTGCGGTTAAGCGTATATTTCCCTATAGCCCAGCTTCAAAACTCCAGTAGTGGCTCCCTCCAGACAAGTAAATTTTACTCTTATTTAACACTTGATAGCTGGTTTACAAAGCGGAGGGTGTTTTTTTTATAGGCAATTAAAAAAATCACCCAGGACAAAAATTAGAGAAAAGTAGATTTTTAAGATTTTATTTTTTACTCAACACCGTAAGATAAACGAACTTTAGAAACAGCTTTTAATATCTAAATTTAGTTGGTGGAAATACTTATCTAAATTTAGATGTGGGAATTTAGTAGTGTGAAAATTTTACAGATGCTTCTGCATAAAATTTATCCCTATATTTTGAAAAGTTTTAAATACATGGTATGAAAATTAAAAAGCTTAAAGAAAATTTTTAACAAAGCAGGCTTCCTTTAAAATGGAAAAAAAACCCTAATTTTAATCTAAAGGAGGTGAGGGTTAGATGAATTAAAAAAAATTAAAAAGGTTAGAAATAATACGAAATATAATATAGTAATTAAATATAAGATTTTTTTAAATTAAAACTAATAAAGTGAGTGCCTTTTAAGACACCAACCAGTAAGAAATAGGGGCTCAATGCCTCTATTGGGTATAGAACCATTTAATCCTTTCGAATTCACCCTTTGATTAAATTCAGTAATATTTAATTTCCTAGGGCAGCAAAATACGTTTCGCCCCCCACCTCTTTAATTAAAGGGGATAGAAAAGGAGACTTATAGATGGTACATTATTTGACAGCTGAGTTTTACTAGTTATTAGGTTTATTACTTGCCTTTTCTAAATAGAATTTTACTTTTTTAGTGTTCTAAGTTGTTATATAATATATTAGTTTATTACTATTAAGTAGTTTAACATTTTAAGGTATTGAATATTCATATAACCTGGCCTTTGTAACCTGAAAATTTCCCATAAAGATTGTACCAAATTTAATTAGCTGCGGCTAAAACCTTTTAAAGATTTTAATAGTCAGACGAAATAAAAGATTCAATCCTTACCCTCCTTATTTTGAGGTTAACGGGCGGGTTTTTACAGGTGGTGGAAGGGAGTTTAGTCTTAAAGTCTCAAAAGATGTAGTTTCTACACGTTCAGGCGAGAATGTAACACTGAATTTAAAATAAGGGTTACATAATACAGCAATAATTTATTAGCTAAGAAAAGATTCCTTACTTTTCTTGGGAATAGGTCATTTTATAAATGGGTATGTTAGATAAAAAGTAAAGGCAAGCTATAGTAGGTCCATCCGGCCAAGGGAATTTGGCTAAATAAATTATAACCCTCATTTTTGATAAATACCCTTTATGACCTCCCGAAAAGAGCACGATATCTCTTATTTTAAACAAGCTTATAAAATTTAACTTTTACAGGGTAGACACTGCTCGATATTGAAGGTTAAGGTGTTGAGGCCCTTAAAAATATAAAGGGATTGACTATGAAACAGCAATGCCTTTCTGATAAATATATAAATCATTTTCCTAAATTTTAATGATGTGTATCCACGCCTTTAGGATTTGATACAGAATGATATAAGAATCTAACTGATTTGCTGATTTGTAGCATGGTGAGAAGTGGGTAATTTTTATGTAAGATCATTAATTAATAAAAACCTATACAACGGGTTATAATGGTTAATTTTGTTTTCTCTTTTTCTTCAACATGCAGAGATGAAAGATTTATTAACAAAATTTATGGGTTTTATTAGGTGTGGAAAAGATTAGAAAGCTTTAAAATAGACCAGATGAAGGTAAATTATCGTGTAATATAAATTTTATAATTGATATTAAAGATAAAAAAGTTAAATTCCTTTCTTTAAAAAATTATCCTTTCAAGG
>JACYFI010001429.1:0-10786 GCA_020975735.1 Ophiocordyceps xuefengensis | reverse complement strand
CTCATTCCAAATCCTATTAACCTATGTTAATTGAAATAATTTTTATTTATTTTTCCTTAATTATAAAAGAATAAAGGTATGATACCGGGTAGTCAAGAGTTAACTACAATGCTGAGTGGAAACACATTAAGTTACCATTTACCTATTACCCGTTGGCTAAAAAGCCCCTTTTTGCCTTTAATCTATGATAATTTTAAATAACTAGTTATAATATCTATTAAAACAATTAACCTATAAACTCATTATTAAAAACTTAACATTATCATCCAGATACCTTTGATGTAATAAAATATAATATTTAAAAACCTTTTTTATAGTCGCTTTTATTTTACTTATTCTGAGGCAGCATATGTGCGCTTAAAGGTTACTTGGTTACTCAAATGGCTCCTATAATTAAGTTAGATATGTGGTTATTTAATTGATAAGCTCTGCCTTTGCAGCCTTAAATTATGAATTTGGCAGTAATTAAAGGCGTGTGTTGTGTTCCTACCCAACATGCAATATTTTTATTTATACTATGGGAGATGTCCAGGAAACGACCTGAAACAGCAACAAGTCAAGGTTTACGGATTTTTGCCAATTAAACCCAGCACCCCCTAAAATAGTAATTTATTTAATTCCAATTTTGATAGCCAAATTTTTTTTCCTGTTTTAGGCTAGCTTGCCCTTAAAAAACTACCCCGTAAAGCTATAAATGGCATTTTATCTCTTTGTGCTGTGACCTTTACTTTTTTTGGTGCGACAAACTTCGTCAGCCACGCTAAGAAAAATTTAGAGTTTGCCCCTCAAAGGAAAGTATAACAATAACCTTACTTAAGTTTATAGTTGTAAAAAAATATCCTTTGCAGGCTGGTTTCTGATTTTTTCTACCCGTTGCTTCGGTATAAAGAAGAGCTTTATGCAGACTACCTAAAAGATTACAAAATCTTATTCATTTTCCGTAGATATATAATAAATACAAAGAAGCAAATATCTTTAATTTGAAAAGGGGATGATCAACATCAATTACCGCCATTACTAAGGTTGTCTTACCTATTGATAACCTTTACTTGTTTATAATTACTATAAGATTCTAAAAGGGCGATGCGAGCTAAAAAATATTTTTAGAGCGCGTAAGGCCAAATTGATTATTATCTATCTTTGGGACTTCCAGGGAGTCAAGAACCTACATTTAATGGATTAAAAGTCATACGTATTCACCATTATACTAAAGTCCCCTTCACTTGCTACAATAAGAGACTTGAACTTCAACCAAAGCAATTTCATTGCGTCTGCTCGGCCCAAATTGAGCCTACAGGGCTTACTTAGAGAATTAACAGGACATTTGGAATCCACAGGGTAAAAAACCAAAGACTATTCTTCATTCTAAATTACATACTAATTATCGGTATATAATATTCCTAGTTACACAATAACCAGCTACCCCCTTTAATGTCGAGGCGAAGCTACTCTTTTTTCTAGCAAAGCACAAACATAGGGAGATATCGAAGAATAATCACAACATAGAAATTGTGATGCTCATTGACGAAAGTGCGTTACTACTTTCAAGGTATTAATGATTTGTCACCCATTAATGTAAAAGAATTACCAATTGGTTGAGCCTGCCCCTTTATTATTCTTGTTTAAAAGAATATATGCAAGCTCTAAAAGTTTTTATTTACGAAGCGTAGCTACAGCCCCACTGATTGGAAATAATATTAAAGGTTAATCTTCAGGAATAAGAAATTGTATCAGGAAGATAGATTTACATATTGTCCAAATACACCTTATTATTTAAAATTTTATTTATCTTTATTTAGCATATCAGACTTCAAACAGATTTAAAAACTCATAAGGAGCTTCGCCGTTCATTTTTTTGTGCCTTCTATTTTTTCTAACGCCGTACATAAGGCTTGGCTAGAAAATTGCAAGAACTAAAAAGTATACATGAAATACTGTATCTAAGGGTGACTTGAACAACTCATCGGGTTACAACCACAGGTTTGGCTAGCAACCTTCAGTCTACCATTTTCAGACTTAGACTTAAAAACTATTGATTCACAATTTCCAAATTCCAAGCAACGGTAGGTCAAGTGCAATCGAACGCCTTATTTTATGTTTTGAGCAGTATAGCTTACAATTAAGCTAGTAAACCCTTTTTTGTGCTTTATTTAGGTGCCTGCATTTTTTCCCTTGCACTGAAGCTAAGCTAGAAAGCACAAAAATACAAAAAACTATTTATATAATTCATAATTAATTTTTTAGAAGTTACTCAATTCTTTAATGCTAGCTCGTAAGTTTAAAATTTTATAGTTTAATATAAAACCAATAAACTTTTTAATAGGGCCGGGTGATGAAAACATACAAACTCTTAATTTTTTTTCTGCCGTGCTTGACGAAGTATGCCGCAAAAAAAAATAATAAAAAAATTAAAAGTTGTATTCATGTTAGTCATAAAAGATTATTCTGGCAGATTTTTTCGAGCTAAAGGCCTTTAAGGGCAGAGAAAAATAAAGCTGACAAAAATTTTGAAAAATAAGATGATATTTCATTCCTTTTGGTGTATTTTGTCTTACTGGGACTCCCTGCGCGCATACAGGGGTTGGCTTTGTAAGGTGGCTTAACAGGATATGTTAAATTCCCGCAAGCACTCAAGGCCTGCAAGACGCGAAAGCAGGTATTTTTTTATATATCTTGAGGAAAATTACGAAGACTTATAATAATTCTCCTGCTATATAGTCCTAAGCTTTGCGCATAAATAAAATCTTAATAAATATATCCCTATGGTGTGCTGTATCTCATGTTTTACCAACACAGCCTTAAATTAAAAATATAAAAGGCAAAAGTATTCCTGTTTTACATCAAATATAATCTAATTTCTTGGGGCAATCCAGTAAAACCCTGTAAATCATTCAAAAAATCCATGAGGTCTGAGCAAACTTTGCAATATTAAAGTTTTGGGCCAAGGACCGTCAAAATTTAGTTTAACCAAATACTCTAAGGCTGGCAAAGAGGCTCTAAATAAATATGACCTATGTCACTTTGAGCTATCTTAATTTATGAATTCAAGACTTACGATGTACTTTAAAAGACTGCGAATAAAAGAGTCTTTAATTATGTTTACGGAGCAGAGCTCACACGATTAAGATATAACGCTAACGCGGCTATACGGGGTCCTTGCACCTATTATACCCCGGAACAATCACCGGATATGTTAGTGTAAGCAATCCAAAACCCAAGTATAACTTGAGAACAGGATTCGAAACCGGCAGGTGGACGCATGTGAAAGAGCATGTCGTAACGCTTGACTACCAATCTTTTTTATTTTAATGAGGGCACAACAGGAGAGCTCAGAATTTGTCCCTACCTATTCTGCTGGCCTCTACACTAGTATATCTTTAGTTTATATTTTGTTTTGTGTTGAACCTGTTTAATATTTGAAGCAAAGCTCCGTGGTGTGTTGTTGTTATTATATTTGTTATTTGGCTTAGCCCTTAGTTTTAAATCTGTTGTTCTATGTATTTTTTACTTTTACCTCGGAAAAGATTCAGGGTATGATAAGCAAGTAAGCTTTCTGTAAGAGCGAGAAAAAAAATTGCAAACCATGAACTTATTCTAGATCGGAAGAAAACAAAATCGGCGGAGCCTTAAGCCTGTCTTCAACAAAAGGTAGGCATATTTCTTAAGGGTGAAACATGCGATTATTTGACCTGCACCCCTATTCTCTTCGAATGTGGCATTTGACCGAAGGGGTTAAAAGCATGTAAAATAAAACAGGACATATAGTAGCTTGCAAAAAAAATAAACAAGTGAGCTGCGTGTATTATAACAAGAAAAACATACGCTAAAGAATAAGCAAGCATTGCAATAAACAAAAATAAAGATTGCTAATATTACGTAATATGTTACCGGGTGAAGGTAATTGCAACTGTGCTCATTGATTACAAAACAATTACATTTACCTTTATGCTAACAGGCATAAGATTATACTTTAAAAATAGTGATTATTTAAAATTTAATACTTATTCTTTAAATTCTCAAGATTTCGTACGGATAACCTATAAATTTCGGTACTAGTATATTACCCATTAGTTTAAGGAATATCTGTAAGATAAGTTTCAGGTGGCCTATATGCTTTCACCTTATCTTTAAATATACTTAGTCGTTCCCCTCCGTGGCTTATGCTATACATTTGGTACTTAGGTAAAAGAAACGATCCTAATGTAATATAATACAAGAAGATATTATGGTGAACAATAAGATATATATATTTAATATTTTCAGGCACATACACACGAAGAGGGTAAACCAAGGTTTGTAACCATATTTTAACCTTATGAGTTAAACTCTTTTCTTGTCCTTGCGTACAAAAGTTTGTTCCTTATTTTTTACTTCTATTTCCCTCAGAGAAGAAGAAGCCATATGTGGTCTCACGAGTATTAACACCAGCTCATGTAACCTTTTTATCGACAACAGTCGCACCCTACATAGTTTTCCTCGTTCATGAGGCATTAGTTAAGGCCGACACATCGACGGTTGCCAACCGCGCCTCTCCCTTTTGTACACTCTTTGCCGAATTAGCTGTTCTATATGTTCCATATTATCTATTTCCATTTCTTTTCAAAAATGAGTTCAGGACTATGTCTTCATTTTTTATTTCTAATATATTTAAGATTTCCTTTAAATATTTACTACTAATTTAAGCACCAGCTTTCTATCCAGTATAGGTTTATTGATTATAAATATTAAGATCTAGTTAATTCTTCTTATTCCATGGGCATACCTTCTAAGAAGTATCCCCCACTAACTTTTAATTATAGCCGGGAGGCTGCATCTTAAATAATCCTGATTCAGTTT
This sequence comes from Ophiocordyceps xuefengensis, assembly GCA_020975735.1. Lineage (NCBI taxonomy): Eukaryota > Fungi > Ascomycota > Sordariomycetes > Hypocreales > Ophiocordycipitaceae > Ophiocordyceps > Ophiocordyceps xuefengensis. The sequence continues at coordinate 5,950 of JACYFI010001429.1, read as the reverse complement.
AAATGCTTTTTTATTTCTCCCAATTAATTTCAGCCAACTTTACATTAATCTTCAATAAATCCTGTGATTTTATACAATTATCTTATTGGTGTGAAAAAAAAACGGAGAACTTTCTCATTTAATGTTCCGAAAGATTTTGTAAACTAACAAATTCTAACCGTGAAAATTCGGCAGTTATTTTTTCCTTAAGATACCACATTAGAGTAGATACTAAACTATTCCATGTGCTTTCTCCACTGTGATGAGTAATCGAAAAAAAACTAATTGCACTGTAAATACCTAGTTCTAGATTTCGGGATTAGAATATCTGCCATATTTTCTAGGACCAAGCCTTGCAGGCATAGGAAAAATAAAAACAAAAACACTCCAAGAAGTAAAGCTCAGCTAATTCACCCTTGAATCTGGATTGTCTTTCTTTATTATTAGCCGTCTATCCTCAGAAGTTATATCAGGGAAAGCCTCCTGGTTTAGTTCGTTAGTTAGACCTCAAATTGTAATTGGCTTAATACGTTACTAATTATTCCATTTTCCCCTAACAAGTTAAAGTGTTCTTTTTTTTTCAGATAATATCCTAAGCCTCTACTTGCGCCACAAAAGTTATATCTCCTAATTTTGGTGACGGCCTCATCAATACGGGTATTTATCGAAAGATCTTAATTACTACACCTAAATGCTAAAAAACGGTGCAATTTGCAACTTGCAGCAATTATCCAAAGTCAAATCCCATACCTAGAATCTCGTCTTTTCCTTTTATATTATTTTTTCTAATGAATCTAAAACCTTAATCTTTTTTAGTGTGCACAAGCGGCGCTAAGCCAGCGCAACCTTCGTGATTGAAGGATTAATCCCACTAAACAGGCTTTATTCTTTTTCTTTGACAAACATCCAAAACGCCATCACTAAAACCAGTAATACATGTTCAAAGATCCAGTTGTGGGGACTGCAGTTTAATGTGAAGAAGCCACTGGTAACTATAAGATTTTACTATCTGAAAATCCAACTCTTTACAGCAAAAGCTCCAAATACGTCAGTTTTTTAGAGTATATACTGAAATTAGGTACATTTTGAATAGAATTTTCCCTAAATAAAACTGAATCTTATAAACCTTTGAGGATTGAATTCTACCACTTCTTCAATGCCTCCTTTTCATTTTAAATGAATAGTACGCCTATCTGCCTCATAAAGTTTAGTTAATCTCCTTTAAATTTCTAATTTTATACCTCTCATAATTTTTATGATACTATAGAATTATAATTTGTATTATGATATTAGCGTAGGTATTAGAACATCAACCATAATAATTTGTGCGTGGGCAGTATATTGTTAACCTTTGGTTCCCAGGATAAGGAGGCCAGAAAAAAAATTTATTCTTGAGAGCCAACGCCACTAATCCTTTTATTCCTTATCCGTAGGAAAAGGATATGATACCAAGGGAACAAGCCAGTATTTTAAAATAGAAATTAATTTAAATTTTTTGATATTTGGTGGGGCACTTTACAAAAAATAAGATTACATGTTTGAGTTTGTGGAGTGGGACTTTCTTATCTCTGCTGGCTTCGCTGTACCCTTATGGCTTAAGACCTAGTTTTTATATTGATTAACAGTGTAAAATAAGCTCTATTTTAATATACTAACAATAATCCTCACAATAAAAATTTTTTTTTTCTTGTTACATTTTAAAAGCTAAAGCCATTAGTAAAAAGATCTGTTTATTTAATGCAATGTTTGCAAATTTATTAATATTATATTCCTATTTTTGTCTTATTATTTATTTATTTCGTACTTAAATGGAAAAATATTTGTGGATTAAAAATCTCAACTTATTAAGAGAATACATTAAAGTCATATTTTCCTTAATCATTTTCAAACTATGGTATTTCAAGTATTTAACTAATAAGTAATACATTCATATTTTTTTCAAATAAATATTATGGAATTTTATAAATTGACTAGATATTTTCAATTAAATTAAGAAAGATTTTCTTAGGATTGGGCCGATCAGTAGAAAAGTAGAATTCATATAGATTTTCTTGTCTGTTTAAGACTAAAACATTATTGGAATATTTTGTATATCCTACTGCGCTTAGGAGGGCCTGAGAGCTTTGTATTTTTAATAGAAGCGAACATTTTTTTTATATTAAAAATAAATAACGTTTATCTAAATTTTATTATACCTTTTTGATTTAATTTTTATATATTTTTTTCTTTTTTTATAATTTAGCTTTTCTGACTATTTTTACAGTATTTATAAAGTAATGTATTGTTTTTTATTGTTTTGTATGTTTAAATTTTCGCGTTACCTACACTAATTCTATACTGAAAAAATTTCGTCTCCTTTTTCAAAGTAGATTCAAATTTTTTGAGCCCTCGATTTTTAGATTATTGAAATATAACATAAAATAACTATTAATTTAGTTTTATTAAATATTATAAATTATTAAATGTGGTATATTTTTCTAAATTATTTTTATATAACAATAAATTAATGTTTTTTTCCCTATTCGTTCGAAAAAAGAAGGGTAAAATTTTTGTTTCCAGTATCTCCCCGTTGTTCTTTTGAAAAGCATGGTCTTAGAATTATTAAATTCAAGTTATTGTTAAATATTTTTCATGATTGCTTTTATGTGATTGGCAGCTCTCTTTATTCATACAGGCCCGAATCCTATAGGATAGCTTTAGGCCTTAGCTGATCTTTGAACCCTGATGTGGTTTATGGATATTGCAAACCCAAGGCACAAAGAAAGGCCATAACAATTTTATTTTACCTTTTTCCTTTAGAATCATGTATAATTAAAATGTGGGAGTATTAAAAGGGTTATTGGTTATTAAATAATACTCACCTTTATTACGTCGTTGACGGTTTTATTTACAATTATTGTTAAAAATAAACTTGCTTCAAAGCTTCTACAATTTTCAGATAAGTCTGGTTAAGAAAATGACCCCAATTATAGTAATTAATAAGTCGATTTCTTTGCTTTAGAGTCGTTGCTTTCCGCTTGAACACTAAGACATAATTAATACAAGCAAGAGTTTTAGCTATTTTCTGTCTTAGCATACTCTAATTGCTGCGAAGCATATCCTGCTGATGTAAAACATTGTAGCCTATATGCCCTTAACCCTAGACTTACGTAGCAAAGGGACAAAGGTTTAACTGAGAATAGTAGCGTGGTTTGGTAGGCTAAGGCGGTTTCATTATAAAATACAGAGACCTACCACTAAAACAGCAAGACAAAAGTACTATAAAAATAAAATATTAAAGGGACACAACATCCCCTTAGCGTACTTGTTATCCAATAATCCAAGATCCTATCCTTATTGCATCTCTTGTGATCCTATGCTGCTTACGCACTGGTAAGATTTGTAAGATAATCAAAAAGTGAAGGCAAGTGATTTAGCCTTTGAGCTTTTTTAGCAATTATTTTAAAACAGTAACTATTCCGTTTTGTCGACACGAGCTTGCTGGTGTAACAAGTAAGATAAAAAAAAATAGCTCTAAACAATATTAGAAAACTATATAAATTTTTTAGCAATAAAGCGCACGCCTGGAAAATTACAATAATATTTAATTCTTCTCTATCTCTAACATAGCTTTAAAATACTACCTAAAATAAAAGACTTTAAGTAAATTTACGTGATAAATGGGCTGCTAAATGTTACCCTAGGAAAAAAGCATCATGCCCCCCTCAGCAAAATAAATAATAAATTTCTGATTAAGAAATAGTTAGACTACGTAGAAATCGCAGAACCAGAAATAATTATAAATATATTAGACCTACACCCGTTTTAACTCTTTACGGAGTCTCGGCCCCACATAAAACGTTGTCTCCCTAGCGTATAGTTCCTTACCCAAAAAGGTCACTTCTTGTAAAAAGTGAAAACCTGAATTAGGTTGATTTTTACTATATAAATATATATTGTTTCTATAATTAATCTTTTTTTGTTTTTTTTCAGAGCATAGCTGGCGCTAAAGCCCACGAAGCAAAAAGAGGGGACCAGTTAAAGCCGGATTAATCAATTAAACTTTTTCTAAAATCCTAAACCAAGCATTCATATGAAGATAATAATAAAGGATTCTTCAAAAGTCATCATTTTCAATTAACCTTATTAATCTTAAAATTGTCTATACAATTTCCTCTATTAAATTAGTGACATAAAGCTGCATAGAGCTCTTCTTCTACTACTAGAGGTAGCCTGTATCCTGCACAGCTGATTCCTATTTCCACTGGATCAAATCATGAGACGACAGGCTGTTTTCCGTTACAACCATTCATGCAAACCCGCATTTCAAGGCCAAGGCATTTCGGCTGCCTTAGGAACCCTCACGTTAGGGCCGCCTTTTAACCGGGGAGTTTCCTGTCGAACCTCAAATAATAGTTATTATAATTATCACTGGCTAAACCAGGTCCCGGCAACCCGGCCAGATTTCACTCTTTGTTTAGATTTCTTATGCCTTTTAGCGAAGTGCTGTGTTTGTTAATTAAACAGGGGTCGTACAACATCTTTTTATGCTTCTTCTTCTACTGATATTATCAGAATTGAGCCTCTCCCCTTTATGTCCGAACGGTTGGCCGGTAGTTCACAAATTTGCCCAGTTCCTTTCGGCGCCACAAATATTATCCTTTGAAAAGGATTAGCTAATGTTGGTTTTACCCTACATTTAACTTAAAAATTAATAACGTTAAGAATTCATTTTCCGGTATTTTAATCAGAAACGAATTTGTCTAAACCATCCTATATTGAAAGATAACTTAGAATTCATGACATCGCTATTTTTACGCGGGTGAGGCGCCTTCATAAAGTCCATTTTTCTTTGCTTCCTGTAAAGGATCAGTAGTCGCAAAAAGGGATATAACATATTTTTTTATAATCCTGCAGAATTGTAAATCATAAAATCTAGAACTTTTACTGTTAGTAAGAATTGTTTATAAACTTTACCTGCTTCTAAATACATTGTGTAAAGCTTTGTAACTAGAGCAATATTTCTTTTCTCCTGTGTGATTTTAAAACCACTAGGTTTTTACCCACTTGCACCTATATTGTATCATTTTCTTTATATATATTTACAAAAACTTCCTTTGCCTCTCGATAACCTAACTCTCAAGTAAGATTTATAAAGCAAAATCTCTTTTTACAGGTCTCCCACCGGTATCATTTTAGGAAAATAATAGAGCAATGGCTTATTAGGCATAGTACCAAATTCACATGAGCTTTAATATTGACAATTTTAAGCTAAATCCTTCTGTAGTAAGATGTCTTTATTAAATCATACCTTTTCAGCTTTGTTTAACAACGTGCAAATCTACACACTTCTCGTCGTAATTATAAAGGAATAAGGCTTCTTTAAATGTTTAAAATAATACTCTAAAGTCTTTTTACTTAGAAGAAAGTCTTCATAAAACTACTGCGCCACACTTACGACAAGCACTTGCCTACATCTAAATAATGTTCCTTATGTAGTCTGGCTAATAAGAATTTTTTATCTTTTTATGTGAGAAATTGTTAAAACAGCTTTACTGCTTATACCTAACTTTAAGTTGAATTTTTTTATTGATTAGGATGATAATGGAAGCAATCTTCTGCGTATGTTTTTATAAAGAAAAAAGATAATCCCGAGTTAGATAATTAGGATCTAAGGATTGTTATTATGTAATGTCTTTTATCCATTAATCTAAAACTAGTATAAACCCAAGATTGGGGACAATAATTACTTTTGCTTAAAGTAATCATTAACCTCAATTTTTCGTATAAAACAATATTCAAATCTCAGGTTTTTCCCCTGGGGTCCAGAGTAACACCTTACAATAAATTCTAATAATATGAAAAACCATTACTCGTTGCTCTTTTACACAGTATTTTTCTACGTGCACCTGGTTTAAGATGACCCGATAACCCATTACTATTACTAGAATCTTCCTGAACTTGTTTCCCATACATCAGTGGATTTAGCTGA